>JAGTYA010000529.1:0-22830 GCA_024291935.2 Okapia johnstoni | reverse complement strand
CCACAGTGCCTAGGCCCCACCGCCGGGATTGGGCTTCCCCAAGCCGTGGAACCTCAAGGAACACTCCTCAGAGCTATTGCCCCATATGTGCTCGGTAGCAGAGAGTTCTGGAGACTAGGTCTGTTCTCACTGGGAAACTGAGGCCCTGGGAGCAGACCCATTGTTGTGGCTTCTTAACAGACAAACACCTGTTGCACCAGGGAAGCATGAATAAGCATTCCCTTGGGCTACCTTTTATGACTCTAAGGAAGTGACCGTGTCAGGCTGCCTTTGGCTGAAAATCACAAGGGGCTTGAAAGTGCTACCTGGAAAGTAAGTGGAAGAGGCCACAGTGCCTAGGCCCCAACACCCGGGTAGGGCTTCCCCAAACCAGCGAACCTCAAGGAACGCTCCTGATAGCTATTGCCCCATGTGTGCTCTGTAACAGTGAGCTCTGGAGACTAGGTATGTTCTGACTGGAAAACTCAGGCCCTGGGAGCAGACCCATTGTTGTGGCTTCTTAACAGACAAACACCCCTTGTACCAGGGAAGCCAGAATAAGCACTCCCTTAGGCTAACTTTTATGACTCTAAGGAAGAGACCCTGCCAGGCTGCCTTTGGCTGAAAATCACAAGGGGCTTGAAAGTGCTACCTGGAAAGTCAGTGGAAGAGGCTACAGTGCCTAGGCCCCACCGCCCGGGGAGGGCTTCCGCAAGCCAGGGAACCTCAAGGAACACTCCTCAGAGCTATTGCCCCATGTGTGCTCTGTAGCAGAGAGCTCTGGAGACTAGGTCTGTTCTGACTGGGAAACTCAGGCCCTGGGAGCAGACCCATTGTTGTGGCTACTTAACAGACAAACACCTCTTGCACCAGGGAAGCCTGAATAAGCACTCCCTTGGGCTATCTTTTATGATTCTAAGGAAGAGACCTTGCCAGGCTCCATTTCGTTGAAAATCACAACGGGCTGGAAAGTGCTAGCTGGAAAGTCAGTGGTAGGGGCCATTTTGCCTAGGCCCCCCCGCCCCGGTAGGGCTTCCCCAAGCCTGTGAACATCAAGGCACCCTCCTCAGAGATAATGCCCCATGTGTGCTCTGTAGCACAGAGCTCTGGAGACTAGGCCTGGTCTGACTAGGACCCTGAGGCCTGGAGGCAAACCCATTGTTGTGACTTCTTAACAGCAAACACCTGTTTCGCCAAGGAAGATTGGATAAGCACTCCCTTGGGCTACCTTTTATGACTCTAAGGAATAGAAACTGCCAGGCGGCACTGGGGATGAAAATCACAAGTGGCTGAAAAGTGCTACGTGGAAAGTCAGTGGAAGAGGCCACAGTGCCTAGGCGGCACCGCCCGGGTAGGGCTTGCCCAAGCCAGGGAACCTCAAGGAACACTCCTCAGAGCTATTGCCCCATGTGTGCTCTCTAGCAGAGAGCTCTGGAGACTAGGTCTGTTCTGACGGGGAAACTTAGGCCCTGGGAGCAGACCCATTGTTGTGGCTTTTTAACAGACAAAAACCTCTTTGTACCAGGGAAGCCTGAATAAGGACTCCCTTGGGTTACCTTTTATGACTGTAAGAAAGAGACCCTGCCAGGCTGTCTTTGGCTGAAAATCACAAGGGGCTGGAAAGTACTACCTGGAAAGTCAGTGGAAGAGGCCACAGTGCCTAGGCCCCACCGCCCGCCCGGATAGGGATTCCCCAAGCCAGGGAACCTCAAAAAACACTCCTCAGAGCTATTGCCCCATGTGTGCTCCATAGCAGAGAGTCTGGAGACTTCTAGGTCTGTTCTGACTGGGAAACTGAGACCCTGGGAGCAGACCCATTGTTGTGCCTTCTTAACAGACAAACACCTCTTGCACCAGGGAAGATTGAATAAGCACTCCCTTGGGTTACCTTTTATGACTCTAAGGAAGAGACCCTGCCAGGCTGCCTTTGGCTGAAAATCACAAGGGGCTGGAAAGTGCTACCTGGAAAGTCAGTGGAAGAGATCACAGTGTCTAGGTGCCCCAGCAGGGGTAGGGCTTCCCCAAGCCAGGGAACCTCAAGGAACACTCCTCAGAGCAATTGCCCCGTGTGTGCTCTGTAGCAGAGAGTTCTGGAGACTAGGTCTGTTCTGACTGGGAAACTGAGGCCCTGGGATCAGACCCATTCTTGTGGCTTCTTAAGAGACAAACACCTGTTGCACCCGGGAAGCTTGAATAAGTACTTCCTTGGGCTACCTTTTATGACTCTAAGAAAGAGACCCTGCCAGGCTGCCTTTGGCTGAAAATCACAAGGGGCTGGAAAGTGCTATCTGAAAAGTCAGTGGAAGAGGCCACAGTGCCTAGGCCCTACCGCCCGGGTAGGGCTTCCCCAAGCCAGGGAACCTCAAGAAACACTCCTCAGAGCTATTGCTCCATGTGTGCTCTGTATCAGAGGGCTCTGGAGACTACTAGGTCTGTTCTGACTGGAAACTGAGGACCTCGGAACTGAACCATTGTTGTGCCTTCTTAGCAGACAAACACCGCTTGCACCAGGGAAGCTTTAATAAGCACTCCCTTGGGCTACCTTTTATAACTCTAAGGAAGAGACCCTGACAGACTCTCTTTGGCTGAAAATCACAAGGGGCTGGAAAGTGCTACCTGGAAAGTCAGTGGAAGAGGCCACAGTGCCTAGGCCCCACCGCCCGGGTAGGGCTTCCCCAAGTCAGGGAACCTCAAGGAACACTCCTCAGAGCTATTGCCCCATGTGTGCTCTGTAGCAGAGGGCTCTGGAGACTACTAGGGGTCTTTTCTGACTGGAAACTGAGGCCCTCGGAACAGACCCATTGCTGTGGCTTCTTAACAGACAAACACCTTTGCACCAGGGAAGCTTGAATAAGCACTCCCTTGGGCTAACTTTTATGGCTCTGAGGAAAGAGACCCTGCCAGGCTGTCTTTGGCTGAAAATTACAAGGGGCTGGAAAGTGCTACCTGGAAAGTCAGTGGAAGAGGCCACTATGCCTAGGCCCCACCGCCCGGGTAGAGCTTCCCCAAGCCAGGGAACATCAAGGAACACTCCTCAGAGCTATTGCCCCATGTGTGCTCTGTAGCAGCCAGCTCTGGAGACTACTAGGTCTGTTCTGACTGGGAAACTGAGGCCCTGGAAGCAGACCCATTGTTGTGGCTTCTTAACAGACAAACACCTCTTACACCAGGGAAGCCTGAATAAGCACTCCTTTGGGCTACCTTGTATGACTCTAAGGAAGAGAATCTGCCAGGCTGCCTTTGGCTGAAAATCACAAGGGGCTTGAAAGTGCTACCTGGAAAGTCAGTGGAAGAGCCCACAGTGCCTAGGCCCCACCGCCCGGGTAGGGCTTCCCCAAGCTGGGGAACCTCAAGGAACACTCCTCAGAGCTATTGCCCCATGTGTGCTCTGTAGCAGAGAGCTCTGGAGACTAGGTCTGTTCTGACTTGGAAACTGAGGCGCTGGGAGCAGACCCATTGTTGTGGCTACTTAACAGACAAACACCTCTTGCACCAGGGATGTCTGAATAAGCACTCCCTTGGGCTATCTTTTATGACTCTAAGGAAAAGACCCTGCCAGGCTCCATTTGGTTGAAAAGCACAAGGGGCTGGAAAGTGCTAGCTGGAAAGTCCGTGGTAGGGGCCATTGTGCCTAGGCCCCACCACCCCGGTAGGGATTCCCCAAGCCCGTGAAACGTCAAGGCACCCTCCTCAGAGCTAATGCCCCATGTGTGCTCGGTAGCAGAGAGCTCTGGATACTAGGCCTGGTCTGACTAGGAAACTGAGGGCTGGAGGCAAACCCATTGTTGTCCCTTCATAACAGCAAACACCTGTTTCGCCAGGGAAGATTGGATAAAAACACTCCCTTCGGCTTCCTTTTATGACTCTAAGGAAGCGACCCTGCCAGGCTGCCTTTGGCTGAAAATCACAAGGGGCTGGAAAGTGCTACCTGGAAAGTCAGTGGAAGAGATCACAGTGCCTAGGTGCCACCGCATGGGTAGGGCTTCCCCAAGCCAGGGAACCTCAAGGAACACTCCTCAGAGCTATTGCCCCATGTGTGCTCTGTATCAGAGAGCTGTGGAGACTAGGTCTGTTCTGACTGGGAAACTGAGACCCTGGGAGCAGACCCATTGTTCTGCCTTCTTAACAGACAAACACCTCTTGCACCAGGGAAGCCTGAATAAGCACTCCCTTGGGCTACCTTTTATGACTCTAAGAAAGAGACCCTGCCAGGCTGCCTTTTTCCTGAAAATCACAAGGGGCTGGAAAGTGCTACCTGGAAAGTCAGTGGAAGAGGCCACAGTGCCTAGGCCGCACCGCCCGGGTAGGGCTTCCCCAAGCCAGGGAACCTCAAGGAACACTCCTCAGAGCTATTGCCCCATGTGTGCTCTGTAGCAGAGAGGTCTGGAGACTAGGTCTGTTCTGACGGGGAAACTGAGGCCCTGGAAACAGACCCATTGTTGTGGCTTCTTAACAGACAAAAACCTCTTGTACCAGGGAAGCTTGAATAAGCACTCCCTTGGGTTACCTTTTATAACTGTAAGAAAGAGACCCTGCCAGGCTGCCTTTGGCTGAAAATCACAAGGGGCTGGAAAGTGCTATCTGGAAAGTCAGTGGAAGAGGCCACAGTGCCTAGGCTGCACCGCCCGGGTAGGGCTTCCCCAAGCCAGGGAACCTCAAGGAACACTCCTCTGAGCTATTGCCCCATGTGTGCTCTGTAGCAGAGAGGTCTGGAGACTACTAGGTCTGTTCTGACTGGGAACATGAGGGCCTGGGAGCAGACCCATTCTTGTGGCTTCTTAACAGACGAACAGCTCTTGCAACAGGGAAGCTTGAATAAGCACTCCCTTGGGCTACCTTTTATGACTCTAAGTAAGAGACCGTGCCAGGTTGCCTTTAGTTGCAAATCACAAGGTGCTGGAAAGTGCTACCTGGAAAGTCAGTGGAAGAGGCCACAGTGCCTAGGCCCCATCGCCCGGGTAGGGCTTCCCCAAGCCAGGGAACATCAAGGAACACTCCTCAGAGCTATTGCCCCGTGTGTGCTCTGTAGCAGAGAGCTCTGGATATTACTAAGGCTGTTGTGACTGGGAAACTGAGGCCCTGGAAGCAGACCCATTGCTGTGGCTTCTTAACAGACAAACACTTCTTCCATCAGGTAAGCTTGAATAAACACTCCCTTGGGCTACCTTTTATGACTCTAAGGAAGAGACCCTGCCAGGCTGCTTTTGGCTGAAAATCACAAGTAGCTGGAAAGTGTTACCTGAAAATTCAGTGGAAAAAAAAACACTGTGCCTAGGCCCCACCGCCCGGGTAGGGCTTCCCCAAGCCCGTGAACGTCAAGGCACCCTCCTCAGAGCTAATGCCCCATGTGTGCTCTGTAGCAGAGAGCTCTGGATACTAGGCCTGGTCTGACTAGGAAACTGAGGCCTGAAGGCAAACCCATTGTTGTTGTCCTTCATAACAGCAAACACCTGTTTCGCCAGGGAAGATTGGATAAGCACTCCCCCTGGGCTACCTTTTATGACTCTAAGGAAGAGACCCTGCCAGGCTGCCTTTGGCTGAAAATCACAAGGGGCTGGAAAGTGCTACCTGGAAAGTCAGTGGAAGAAGCCACAGTGCCTAGGCCCCACCGCCCGGGTAGGGCTTCCCCAAGCAAGGGAACCTCAAGGAACACTCCTCAGAGCTATTGCCCCGTGTGTGCTCTGTAGCAGAGAGAGCTCTGGAGATTACTAAGGCTGTTCTGACTGGGAAACTGAGGCCCTGGGAGCAGACCCATTGCTGTGGCTTCTCTTAACAGACAAACACTTCTTCCACCAGGGAAGCTTGAATAAACACTCCCTTGGGCTATCTTTTATGTCTCTAAGGAAGAGACCCTGCCAGGCTGCCTTTGGCTGAAAATCACAAGTGACTGGAAAGTGCTACCTGGAAAGTCTGTGGAAGAGGACACAGTGCCTAGGCCCCACCGCCCGGGTAGGGCTTCCCCAAGCCAGGGAACCTCAAGGAACACTCCTCAGAGCTATTGCCCCCATATGTGCTCTGTAGCAGAGAGCTCTGGAGATACTAGGTCTGTTCTGACTGGGAAACTGAGGCCCTGGGAGCAGACCCCATTGTTGTGGCTCTTAACAGCCAAACACCTCTTGCACCAGGGAAGCCTGAATAAGCACTCCCTTGGGCTACCTTTTATGATGACTCTAAGAAGAAGAGACCCTGCCAGGCTGCCTTTGGCTGAAAATCACAAGGGGCTGGAAAGTGCTACCTGGAAAGTCAGTGGAAGAGAGCACAGTGCCTAGCCCCACCACCGCACCGGGGGCTTCTTCCCCAAGCCAGGGAACCTCAAGGAACACTCCTCAGAGCTATTGCCCCATGTGTGCTCTGTAGCAGAGAGCTCTGGAGACTAGGTCTGTTCTGACTGGGAAACTGAGGCCCTGGGAGCAGACCCATTGTTGTGGCTTTCTTAACAGACAAACACCTCTTGCACCAGGGAAGCTTGAATAAGCACTCCCTTGGGCTACCTTTTATGACTCTAAGGAAGAGACCCTGCCAGGCTGCCTTTGGCTGAAAATCACAAGGGGCTGGAAAGTGCTACCTGGAAAGTCAGTGGAAGAGGCCACAGTGCCTAGGCCCTACCGCCCGGGTAGGGCTTCCCCAAGCCAGGGAACCTCAAGGAACACTCCTCAGAGCTATTGCCCCATGTGTGCTCTGTAGCAGAGGGCTCTGGAGACTACTAGGTCTGTTCTGACTGGAAACTGAGGACCTCGGAACTGAACCATTGTTGTGCCTTCTTAACAGACAAACACCTCTTGCACCAGGGAAGCTTGAATAAGCACTCCCTTGGGCTACCTTTTATATGACTCTAAGGAAGAGACCCTGACAGGCTGCTTTGGCTGAAAATCACAAGGGGCTGGAAAGTGCTACCTGGAAAGTCAGTGGAAGAGGCCACAGTGCCTAGGCCCCACCGCCCCGGGTAGGGCTTCCCCAAGCCAGGGAACCTCAAGGAACACTCCTCAGAGCTATTGCCCCATGTGTGCTCTGTAGCAGAGGGCTCTGGAGACTACTAGGTCTTTTCTGACTGGAAACTGAGGCCCTCGGAACAGACCCATTGCTGTGGCTTCTTAACAGACAAACACCTTTGCACCAGGGAAGCTTGAATAAGCACTCCCTTGGGCTAACTTTTATGGCTCTGAGGAAGAGACCCTGCCAGGCTGTCTTTGGCTGAAAATTACAAGGGGCTGGAAAGTGCTACCTGGAAAGTCAGTGGAAGAGGCCACATATGCCTAGGCCCCACCGCCCGGGTAGAGCTTCCCCAAGCCAGGGAACATCAAGGAACACTCCTCAGAGCTATTGCCCCATGTGTGCTCTGTAGCAGCCAGCTCTGGAGACTACTAGGTCTGTTCTGACTGGGAAACTGAGGCCCTGGAAGCAGACCCATTGTTGTGGCTTCTTAACAGACAAACACCTCTTACACCAGGGAAGCCTGAATAAGCACTCCTTTGGGCTACCTTGTATGACTCTAAGGAAGAGAATCTGCCAGGCTGCCTTTGGCTGAAAATCACAAGGGGCTTGAAAGTGCTACCTGGAAAGTCAGTGGAAGAGCCCACAGTGCCTAGGCCCCACCGCCCGGGTAGGGCTTCCCCAAGCCGGGGAACCTCAAGGAACACTCCTCAGAGCTATTGCCCCATGTGTGCTCTGTAGCAGAGAGCTCTGGAGACTAGGTCTGTTCTGACTTGGGGAAACTGAGGCGCTGGGAGCAGACCCATTGTTGTGGCTACTTAACAGACAAACACCTCTTGCACCAGGGATGTCTGAATAAGCACTCCCTTGGGCTATCTTTTATGACTCTAAGGAAAAGACCCTGCCAGGCTCCATTTGGTTGAAAAGCACAAGGGGCTGGAAAGTGCTAGCTGGAAAGTCCGTGGTAGGGGCCATTGTGCCTAGGCCCCACCACCCCGGGTAGGGATTCCCCAAGCCCGTGAACGTCAAGGCACCCTCCTCAGAGCTAATGCCCCATGTGTGCTCGGTAGCAGAGAGCTCTGGATACTAGGCCTGGTCTGACTAGGAAACTGAGGGCTGGAGGCAAACCCATTGTTGTCCCTTCATAACAGCAAACACCTGTTTCGCCAGGGAAGATTGGATAAACACTCCCTTCGGCTTCCTTTTTTATGACTCTAAGGAAGCGACCCTGCCAGGCTGCCTTTGGCTGAAAATCACAAGGGGCTGGAAAGTGCTACCTGGAAAGTCAGTGGAAGAGATCACAGTGCCTAGGTGCCACCGCATGGGTAGGGCTTTCCCCAAGCCAGGGAACCTCAAGGAACACTCCTCAGAGCTATTGCCCCATGTGTGCTCTGTATCAGAGAGCTGTGGAGACTAGGTCTGTTCTGACTGGGAAACTGAGACCCTGGGAGCAGACCCCATTGTTCTGCCTTCTTAACAGACAAACACCTCTTGCACCAGGGAAGCCTGAATAAGCACTCCCTTGGGCTACCTTTTATGACTCTAAGAAAGAGACCCTGCCAGGCTGCCTTTTTCCTGAAAATCACAAGGGGCTGGAAAGTGCTACCTGGAAAGTCAGTGGAAGAGAGCCACAGTGCCTAGGCCGCACCGCCCGGGGTAGGGCTTCCCCAAGCCAGGGAACCTCAAGGAACACTCCTCAGAGCTATTGCCCCATGTGTGCTCTGTAGCAGAGAGGTCTGGAGACTAGGTCTGTTCTGACGGGGAAACTGAGGCCCTGGAAACAGACCCATTGTTGTGGCTTCTTAACAGACAAAAACCTCTTGTACCAGGGAAGCTTGAATAAGCACTCCCTTGGGTTACCTTTTATAACTGTAAGAAAGAGACCCTGCCAGGCTGCCTTTGGCTGAAAAAATCAAGGGGGGCTGGAAAGTGCTATCTGGAAAGTCAGTGGAAGAGGCCACAGTGCCTAGGCTGCACCGCCCGGGTAGGGCTTCCCCAAGCCAGGGAACCTCAAGGAACACTCCTCTGAGCTATTGCCCCATGTGTGCTCTGTAGCAGAGAGGTCTGGAGACTACTAGGTCTGTTCTGACTGGGAACATGAGGGCCTGGGAGCAGACCCATTCTTGTGGCTTCTTAACAGACGAACAGCTCTTGCAACAGGGAAGCTTGAATAAGCACTCCCTTGGGCTACCTTTTATGACTCTAAGTAAGAGACCGTGCCAGGTTGCCTTTAGTTGCAAATCACAAGGTGCTGGAAAGTGCTACCTGGAAAGTCAGTGGAAGAGGCCACAGTGCCTAGGCCCCATCGCCCGGGTAGGGCTTCCCCCCCTTCCCCAAGCCAGGGGAACATCAAGGAACACTCCTCAGAGCTATTGCCCCGTGTGTGCTCTGTAGCAGAGAGCTCTGGATATTACTAAGGCTGTTGTGACTGGGAAACTGAGGCCCTGGAAGCAGACCCATTGCTGTGGCTTCTTAACAGACAAACACTTCTTCCATCAGGTAAGCTTGAATAAACACTCCCTTGGGCTACCTTTTATGACTCTAAGGAAGAGACCCTGCCAGGCTGCTTTTGGCTGAAAATCACAAGTAGCTGGAAAGTGTTACCTGAAAATTCAGTGGAAAAAAACCACAGTGCCTAGGCCCCACCGCCCGGGTAGGGCTTCCCCAAGCCCGTGAACGTCAAGGCACCCTCCTCAGAGCTAATGCCCCATGTGTGCTCGGTAGCAGAGAGCTCTGGATACTAGGGCCTGGTCTGACTAGGAAACTGAGGCCTGAAGGCAAACCCATTGTTGTCCCTTCATAACAGCAAACACCTGTTTCGCCAGGGAAGATTGGATAAGCACTCCCTTGGGCTACCTTTTATGACTCTAAGGAAGAGACCCTGCCAGGCTGCCTTTGGCTGAAAATCACAAGGGGCTGGAAAGTGCTACCTGGAAAGTCAGTGGAAGAAGCCACAGTGCCTAGGCCCCACCGCCCGGGTAGGGCTTCCCCAAGCAAGGGAACCTCAAGGAACACTCCTCAGAGCTATTGCCCCCCCGTGTGCTCTGTAGCAGAGAGCTCTGGAGATTACTAAGGCTGTTCTGACTGGGAAACTGAGGCCCTGGGAGCAGACCCATTGCTGTGGCTTCTTAACAGACAAACACTTCTTCCACCAGGGAAGCTTGAATAAACACTCCCTTGGGCTATCTTTTATGTCTCTAAGGAAGAGACCCTGCCAGGCTGCCTTTGGCTGAAAATCAGAAGTGACTGGAAAGTGCTACCTGGAAAGTCTGTGGAAGAGGACACAGTGCCTAGGCCCCACCGCCCGGGTAGGGCTTCCCCAAGCCAGGGAACCTCAAGGAACACTCCTCAGAGCTATTGCCCCATATGTGCTCTGTAGCAGAGAGCTCTAGATACTAGGTCTGTTCTGACTGGGAAACTCAGGCCCTGGGAGCAGACCCATTAGTTTGGCTTCTTAACAGCCAAACACCTCTTGCACCACGGAAGCCTGAATTAGCACTCCCTTGGGCTACCTTTTATGACTCTAAGGAAGAGACCCTGCCAGGCTGCCTTTGGCTGAAAATCACAAGGGGCTGGAAAGTGCTACCTGGAAAGTCAGTGGAAGAAGCCACAGTGCCTAGGCCCCACCGCCCGGGTAGGGCTTCCCCAAGCCAGGGAACCTCAAGGAACACTCCTCAGAGCTATTGCCCCATGTGTGCTCTGTAGCAGAGAGCTCTGGAGACTACTAGGTCTGTTCTGACTGGGAAACTGAGGCCCTGGGAGCAGACCCATTGTTGTGGCTTTCTTAACAGACAAACACCTCTTGCACCAGGGAAGCTTGAATAAGCACTCCCTTGGGCTACCTTTTTTTTGACTCTAAGGAAGAGACCCTGCCAGGCTGCCTTTGGCTGAAAATCACAAGGGGCTGGAAAGTGCTACCTGGAAAGTCAGTGGAAGAGGCCACAGTGCCTAGGCCCCACCGCCCGGGTAGGGCTTCCCCAAGCCAGGGAACCTCAAGGAACACACTCCTCAGAGCTATTGCCCCATGTGTGCTCTGTATCAGAGAGCTCTGGAGACTACTAGGTCTGTTCTGACTGGAAACTGAGGACCTCTGGAACAGACCCATTGTTGTGCCTTCTTAACAGACAAACACCTCTTGCACCAGGGAAGCTTGAATAAGCACTCCCTTGGGCTACCTTTTATGACTCTAAGGAAGAGACCCTGACAGGCTCTCTTTGGCTGAAAATCACAAGGGGCTGGAAAGTGCTACCTGGAAAGTCAGTGGAAGAGGCCACAGTGCCTAGGCCCCACCGCCCGGGTAGGGCTTCCCCAAGCCAGGGAACCTCAAGGAACACTCCTCAGAGCTATTGCCCCATGTGTGCTCTGTAGCAGAGGGCTCTGGAGACTACTAGGTCTTTTCTGACTGGAAACTGAGGCCCTCGGAACAGACCCATTGCTGTGGCTTCTTAACAGACAAACACCTTTTTGCACCAGGGAAGCTTGAATAAGCACTCCCTTGGGCTAACTTTTATGGCTCTGAGGAAGAGACCCTGCCAGGCTGTCTTTGGCTGAAAATTACAAGGGGCTGGAAAGTGCTACCTGGAAAGTCAGTGGAAGAGGCCACTATGCCTAGGCCCCACCGCCCGGGTAGAGCTTCCCCAAGCCAGGGAACATCAAGGAACACTCCTCAGAGCTATTGCCCCATGTGTGCTCTGTAGCAGCCAGCTCTGGAGACTACTAGGTCTGTTCTGACTGGGAAACTGAGGCCCTGGAAGCAGACCCATTGTTGTGGCTTCTTAACAGACAAACACCTCTTACACCAGGGAAGCCTGAATAAGCACTCCTTTGGGCTACCTTGTATGACTCTAAGGAAGAGAATCTGCCAGGCTGCCTTTGGCTGAAAATCACAAGGGGCTTGAAAGTGCTACCTGGAAAGTCAGTGGAAGAGCCCACAGTGCCTAGGCCCCACCGCCCGGGTAGGGCTTCCCCAAGCCGGGGAACCTCAAGGAACACTCCTCAGAGCTATTGCCCCATGTGTGCTCTGTAGCAGAGAGCTCTGGAGACTAGGTCTGTTCTGACTTGGAAACTGAGGCGCTGGGAGCAGACCCATTGTTGTGGCTACTTAACAGACAAACACCTCTTGCACCAGGGATGTCTGAATAAGCACTCCCTTGGGCTATCTTTTATGACTCTAAGGAAAAGACCCTGCCAGGCTCCATTTGGTTGAAAAGCACAAGGGGCTGGAAAGTGCTAGCTGGAAAGTCCGTGGTAGGGGCCATTGTGCCTAGGCCCCACCACCCCGGTAGGGATTCCCCAAGCCCGTGAACGTCAAGGCACCCTCCTCAGAGCTAATGCCCCATGTGTGCTCGGTTAGCAGAGAGCTCTGGATACTAGGCCTGGTCTGACTAGGAAACTGAGGGCTGGAGGCAAACCCATTGTTGTCCCTTCATAACAGCAAACACCTGTTTCGCCAGGGAAGATTGGATAAACACTCCCTTCGGCTTCCTTTTATGACTCTAAGGAAGCGACCCTGCCAGGCTGCCTTTGGCTGAAAATCACAAGGGGCTGGAAAGTGCTACCTGGAAAGTCAGTGGAAGAGATCACAGTGCCTAGGTGCCACCGCATGGGTAGGGCTTCCCCAAGCCAGGGAACCTCAAGGAACACTCCTCAGAGCTATTGCCCCATGTGTGCTCTGTATCAGAGAGCTGTGGAGACTAGGTCTGTTCTGACTGGGAAACTGAGACCCTGGGAGCAGACCCATTGTTCTGCCTTCTTAACAGACAAACACCTCTTGCACCAGGGAAGCCTGAATAAGCACTCCCTTGGGCTACCTTTTATGACTCTAAGAAAGAGACCCTGCCAGGCTGCCTTTTTCCTGAAAATCACAAGGGGCTGGAAAGTGCTACCTGGAAAGTCAGTGGAAGAGGCCACAGTGCCTAGGCCGCACCGCCCGGGTAGGGCTTCCCCAAGCCAGGGAACCTCAAGGAACACTCCTCAGAGCTATTGCCCCATGTGTGCTCTGTAGCAGAGAGGTCTGGAGACTAGGTCTGTTCTGACGGGGAAACTGAGGCCCTGGAAACAGACCCATTGTTGTGGCTTCTTAACAGACAAAAAAAAACCTCTTGTACCAGGGAAGCTTGAATAAGCACTCCCTTGGGTTACCTTTTATAACTGTAAGAAAGAGACCCTGCCAGGCTGCCTTTGGCTGAAAATCACAAGGGGCTGGAAAGTGCTATCTGGAAAGTCAGTGGAAGAGGCCACAGTGCCTAGGCTGCACCCCCCGGGTAGGGCTTCCCCAAGCCAGGGAACCTCAAGGAACACTCCTCTGAGCTATTGCCCCATGTGTGCTCTGTAGCAGAGAGGTCTGGAGACTACTAGGTCTGTTCTGACTGGGAACATGAGGGCCTGGGAGCAGACCCATTCTTGTGGCTTCTTAACAGACGAACAGCTCTTGCAACAGGGAAGCTTGAATAAGCACTCCCTTGGGCTACCTTTTATGACTCTAAGTAAGAGACCGTGCCAGGTTGCCTTTAGTTGCAAATCACAAGGTGCTGGAAAGTGCTACCTGGAAAGTCAGTGGAAGAGGCCACAGTGCCTAGGCCCCATCGCCCGGGTAGGGCTTCCCCAAGCCAGGGAACATCAAGGAACACTCCTCAGAGCTATTGCCCCGTGTGTGCTCTGTAGCAGAGAGCTCTGGATATTACTAAGGCTGTTGTGACTGGGAAACTGAGGCCCTGGAAGCAGACCCATTGCTGTGGCTTCTTAACAGACAAACACTTCTTCCATCAGGTAAGCTTGAATAAACACTCCCTTGGGCTACCTTTTATGACTCTAAGGAAGAGACCCTGCCAGGCTGCTTTTTTGGCTGAAAATCACAAGTAGCTGGAAAGTGTTACCTGAAAATTCAGTGGAAAAACCACAGTGCCTAGGCCCCACCGCCCGGGTAGGGCTTCCCCAAGCCCGTGAACGTCAAGGCACCCTCCTCAGAGCTAATGCCCCATGTGTGCTCGGTAGCAGAGAGCTCTGGATACTAGGCCTGGTCTGACTAGGAAACTGAGGCCTGAAGGCAAACCCATTGTTGTCCCTTCATAACAGCAAACACCTGTTTCGCCAGGGAAGATTGGATAAGCACTCCCTTGGGCTACCTTTTATGACTCTAAGGAAGAGACCCTGCCAGGCTGCCTTTGGCTGAAAATCACAAGGGGCTGGAAAGTGCTACCTGGAAAGTCAGTGGAAGAAGCCACAGTGCCTAGGCCCCACCGCCCGGGTAGGGCTTCCCCAAGCAAGGGAACCTCAAGGAACACTCCTCAGAGCTATTGCCCCCCTGTGTGCTCTGTAGCAGAGAGCTCTGGAGATTACTAAGGCTGTTCTGACTGGGAAACTGAGGCCCTGGGAGCAGACCCATTGCTGTGGCTTCTTAACAGACAAACACTTCTTCCACCAGGGAAGCTTGAATAAACACTCCCTTGGGCTATCTTTTATGTCTCTAAGGAAGAGACCCTGCCAGGCTGCCTTTGGCTGAAAATCAGAAGTGACTGGAAAGTGCTACCTGGAAAGTCTGTGGAAGAGGACACAGTGCCTAGGCCCCACCGCCCGGGTAGGGCTTCCCCAAGCCAGGGAACCTCAAGGAACACTCCTCAGAGCTATTGCCCCATATGTGCTCTGTAGCAGAGAGCTCTAGATACTAGGTCTGTTCTGACTGGGAAACTCAGGCCCTGGGAGCAGACCCATTAGTTTGGCTTCTTAACAGCCAAACACCTCTTGCACCACGGAAGCCTGAATTAGCACTCCCTTGGGCTACCTTTTATGACTCTAAGGAAGAGACCCTGCCAGGCTGTCTTTGGCTGAAAATCACAAGGGGCTGGAAAGTGTACCTGGAAAGTCAGTGGAAGAGGCCACAGTGCCTAGGGCCCCACCGACCGGGTAGGGCTTCCCCAAGCCGGGGAACCTAAAGGAACACTCCTCAGAGCTATTGCCCCATGTGTGCTCTGTAGCAGAGAGCTCTGGAGACTACTAGGTCTGTTCTGACTGGGAAACTGAGACCCTGGGAGCAGACCCATTGTTGTGGCTTCTTAACAGACAAACACCTCTTGCACCAGGGAAGCTTGAATAAGCACTCCCTTGGGCTACCTTTTATGACTCTAAGGAAGAGACCCTGCCAGGCTGCCTTTGGCTGAAAATCACAAGGGGCTGGAAAGTGCTACCTGGAAAGTCAGTGGAAGAGGCCACAGTGCCTAGGCCCCATCGCCGGGGTAGGGCTTCCCCAAGCCAGGGAACCTCAAGGAACACTCCTCAGAGCTATTGCCCCATGTGTGCTCTGTAGCAGAGAGCTCTGGAGACTACTAGGTCTGTTCTGACTGGGAAACTGAGGCCCTGGGAGCAGACCCATTGTTGTGGCTTCTTAACAGACAAACACCTCTTGCACCAGGGAAGCTTGAATAAGCACTCCCTTGGGCTACCTTTTATGACTCTAAGGAAGAGACCCTGCCAGGCTGCCTTTGGCTGAAAATCACAAGGGGCTGGAAAGTGCTACCTGGAAAGTCAGTGGAAGAGGCCACAGTGCCTAGGCCCCACCGCCCGGGTAGGGCTTCCCCAAGCCAGGGAACCTCAAGGAACACTCCTCAGAGCTATTGCCCCATGTGTGCTCTGTAGCAGAGAGCTCTGGAGACTAGGTCTGTTCTGACTGGGAAACTGAGGCCCTGGGAGCAGACCCATTGTTGTGGCTTCTTAACAGACAAACACCTCTTGCACCAGGGAAGCCTGAATAAGCACTCCCTTGGGCTACCTTTTATGACTCTAAGGAAGAGACCCTGCCAGGCTGCATTTGGCTGAAAATCACAAGGGGCTGGAAAGTGCTACCTGGAAAGTCAGTGGAAGAGGCCACAGTGCCTAGGCCCCACCGCCCGGGTAGGGCTTCCCCAAGCCAGGGAACCTCAAGGAACACTCCTCAGAGCTATTGCCCCATGTGTGCTCTGTAGCAGAGAGCTCTGGAGACTACTAGGTCTGTTCTGACTGGGAAACTGAGGCCCTGGGAGCAGACCCATTGTTGTGGTGGCTTCTTAACAGACAAAAACCTCTTGCACCAGGGAAGCCTGAATAAGCACTCCCTTGGGCTACCTTTTTATGACTCTAAGAAAGAGACCCTGCCAGGCTGCCTTTGGCTGAAAATCACAAGGGGCTGGAAAGTGCTACCTGGAAAGTCAGTGGAAGAGGCCACAGTGCCTAGGTGCCACCGCCCGGGGTAGGGCTTCCCCAAGCAGGGAACCTCAAGGAACACTCCTCAGAGCTATTGCCCCATGTGTGCTCTGTAGCAGAGAGCTCTGGAGACTACTAGGTCTGTTCTGACTGGGAAACTGAGGCCCTGGGAGCAGACCCATTTCTTGCGGCTTCTTAACAGACAAACACCTCTTGCACCAGGGAAGCTTGAATAAGCACTCCCTTGGGCTACCTTTTTGACTCTAAGGAAGAGACCCTGCCAGGCTGCTTTGGGGCTGAAAATCACAAGGGGCTGGAAAGTGCTACCTGGAAAGTCAGTGGAAGAGGCCACAGTGCCTAGGCCCCAAAGCCCAGGTAGGGCTTAGACAGTGCCCTGGAACGTGAAGGCACCCTCCTCAGAGCTTTTGCCCCATGTGTGCTCTGTGTAGCAGAAAGCTCTGGAGACTAGGTCTGTTCTGACTGGGAAACTGAGGCCCTGGAAACTGAGGCCTGGAGGCAAACCCATTGTTGTGTGGCGTCTTAACAGCCAAACAACTCTTTGCACCAGGGAAGGTTGAATAAGCACTCCCTTGGGCTACCTTTTATGACTCTAAGGAAGAGACCCTGCCAGGCTGCCTTTGGCTGAAAATCACAAGGGGCTGGAAAGTGCTACCTGGAAAGTCAGTGGAAGAGGCCACAGTGCCTAGGCCCCACAGCACATGGTAGGGCTTCCCCAAGCCAGGGAACCTCAAGGAACACTCCTCAGAGCTATTCCCATGTGTGCTCTGTAGCAGAGAGCTCTGGAGACTAGGTCTGTTCTGACTGGAAAACTGAGGCCCTGGGATTTGACCCATTGTTGTGGCTTCTTAACAGACAAACACCTGTTGCACCAGGGAAGCTTGAATAAGCACTCCCTTGGGCTACCTTTTATGACTCTAAGGAAGAGACCCTGCCAGGCTGCCTTTGGCTGAAAATCACAAGGGGCTGGAAAGTGCTACGTTGAAAGTCAGTGTAAATGGCCACAGTGCCTAGGCCCCACCGCCGGGATTGGGCTTCCCCAAGCCGTGGAACCTCAAGGAACACTCCTCAGAGCTATTGCCCCATATGTGCTCGGTAGCAGAGAGTTCTGGAGACTAGGTCTGTTCTCACTGGGAAACTGAGGCCCTGGGAGCAGACCCATTGTTGTGGCTTCTTAACAGACAAACACCTGTTGCACCAGGGAAGCATGAATAAGCATTCCCTTGGGCTACCTTTTATGACTCTAAGGAAGTGACCGTGTCAGGCTGCCTTTGGCTGAAAATCACAAGGGGCTTGAAAGTGCTACCTGGAAAGTAAGTGGAAGAGGCCACAGTGCCTAGGCCCCAACACCCGGGTAGGGCTTCCCCAAACCAGCGAACCTCAAGGAACGCTCCTGATAGCTATTGCCCCATGTGTGCTCTGTAACAGTGAGCTGTGGAGACTAGGTATGTTCTGACTGGAAAACTCAGGCCCTGGGAGCAGACCCATTGTTGTGGCTTCTTAACAGACAAACACCCCTTGTACCAGGGAAGCCAGAATAAGCACTCCCTTAGGCTAACTTTTATGACTCTAAGGAAGAGACCCTGCCAGGCTGCCTTTGGCTGAAAATCACAAGGGGCTTGAAAGTGCTACCTGGAAAGTCAGTGGAAGAGGCTACAGTGCCTAGGCCCCACCGCCCGGGGAGGGCTTCCGCAAGCCAGGGAACCTCAAGGAACACTCCTCAGAGCTATTGCCCCATGTGTGCTCTGTAGCAGAGAGCTCTGGAGACTAGGTCTGTTCTGACTGGGAAACTCAGGCCCTGGGAGCAGACCCCCATTGTTGTGGCTACTTAACAGACAAACACCTCTTGCACCAGGGAAGCCTGAATAAGCACTCCCTTGGGCTATCTTTTATGATTCTAAGGAAGAGACCTTGCCAGGCTCCATTTCGTTGAAAATCACAACGGGCTGGAAAGTGCTAGCTGGAAAGTCAGTGGTAGGGGCCCATTTTGCCTAGGCCCCCCGCCCCGGTAGGGCTTCCCCAAGCCTGTGAACATCAAGGCACCCACCTCAGAGATAATGCCCCATGTGTGCTCTGTAGCACAGAGCTCTGGAGACTAGGCCTGGTCTGACTAGGACCCTGAGGCCTGGAGGCAAACCCATTGTTGTGACTTCTTAACAGCAAACACCTGTTTCGCCAAGGAAGATTGGATAAGCACTCCCTTGGGCTACCTTTTATGACTCTAAGGAATAGAAACTGCCAGGCGGCACTGGGGATGAAAATCACAAGTGGCTGAAAAGTGCTACGTGGAAAGTCAGTGGAAGAGGCCACAGTGCCTAGGCGGCACCGCCCGGGTAGGGCTTGTCCAAGCCAGGGAACCTCAAGGAACACTCCTCAGAGCTATTGCCCCATGTGTGCTCTCTAGCAGAGAGCTCTGGAGACTAGGTCTGTTCTGACGGGGAAACTTAGGCCCTGGGAGCAGACCCATTGTTGTGGCTTTTTAACAGACAAAAACCTCTTGTACCAGGGAAGCCTGAATAAGGACTCCCTTGGGTTACCTTTTATGACTGTAAGAAAGAGACCCTGCCAGGCTGTCTTTGGCTGAAAATCACAAGGGGTTGGAAAGTACTACCTGGAAAGTCAGTGGAAGAGGCCACAGTGCCTAGGCCCCACCGCCCGGATAGGGATTCCCCAAGCCAGGGAACCTCAAAAAACACTCCTCAGAGCTATTGCCCCATGTGTGCTCCATAGCAGAGAGCTCTGGAGACTTCTAGGTCTGTTCTGACTGGGAAACTGAGACCCTGTGAGCAGACCCATTGTTGTGCCTTCTTAACAGACAAACACCTCTTGCACCAGGGAAGATTGAATAAGCACTCCCTTGGGTTACCTTTTATGACTCTAAGGAAGAGACCCTGCCAGGCTGCCTTTGGCTGAAAATCACAAGGGGCTGGAAAGTGCTACCTGGAAAGTCAGTGGAAGAGATCACAGTGTCTAGGTGCCCTGCAGGGGTAGGGCTTCCCCAAGCCAGGGAACCTCAAGGAACACTCCTCAGAGCAATTGCCCCGTGTGTGCTCTGTAGCAGAGAGTTCTGGAGACTAGGTCTGTTCTGACTGGGAAACTGAGGCCCTGGGATCAGACCCATTCTTGTGGCTTCTTAAGAGACAAACACCTGTTGCACCCGGGAAGCTTGAATAAGTACTTCCTTGGGCTACCTTTTATGACTCTAAGAAAGAGACCCTGCCAGGCTGCCTTTGGCTGAAAATCACAAGGGGCTGGAAAGTGCTATCTGAAAAGTCAGTGGAAGAGGCCACAGTGCCTAGGCCCTACCGCCCGGGTAGGGCTTACCCAAGCCAGGGAACCTCAAGAAACACTCCTCAGAGCTATTGCTCCATATGTGCTCTGTATCAGAGGGCTCTGGAGACTACTAGGTCTGTTCTGACTGGAAACTGAGGACCTCGGAACTGAACCATTGTTGTGCCTTCTTAGCAGACAAACACCGCTTGCACCAGGGAAGCTTTAATAAGCACTCCCTTGGGCTACCTTTTATAACTCTAAGGAAGAGACCCTGACAGACTCTCTTTGGCTGAAAATCACAAGGGGCTGGAAAGTGCTACCTGGAAAGTCAGTGGAAGAGGCCACAGTGCCTAGGCCCCACCGCCCGGGTAGGGCTTCCCCAAGTCAGGGAACCTCAAGGAACACACCTCAGAGCTATTGCCCCATGTGTGCTCTGTAGCAGAGGGCTCTGGAGACTACTAGGTCTTTTCTGACTGGAAACTGAGGCCCTCGGAACAGACCCATTGCTGTGGCTTCTTAACAGACAAACACCTTTGCACCAGGGAAGCTTGAATAAGCACTCCCTTGGGCTAATTTTTATGGCTCTGGGGAAGAGACCCTGCCAGGCTGTCTTTGGCTGAAAATTACAAGGGGCTGGAAAGTGCTACCTGGAAAGTCAGTGGAAGAGGCCAATATGCCTAGGCCCCACCGCCCGGGTAGAGCTTCCCCAAGCCAGGGAACATCAAGGAACACTCCTCAGAGCTATTGCCCCATGTGTGCTCTGTAGCAGCCAGCTCTGGAGACTACTAGGTCTGTTCTGACTGGGAAACTGAGGCCCTGGAAGCAGACCCATTGTTGTGGCTTCTTAACAGACTAACACCTCTTACACCAGGGAAGCCTGAATAAGCACTCCTTTGGGCTACCTTGTATGACACTAAGGAAGAGAATCTGCCAGGCTGCCTTTGGCTGAAAATCACAAGGGGCTTGAAAGTGCTACCTGGAAAGTCAGTGGAAGAGCCCACAGTGCCTAGGCCCCACCGCCCGGGTAGGGCTTCCCCAAGCTGGGGAACCTCAAGGAACACTCCTCAGAGCTATTGCCCCATGTGTGCTCTGTAGCAGAGAGCTCTGGAGACTAGGTCTGTTCTGACTTGGAAACTGAGGCGCTGGGAGCAGACCCATTGTTGTGGCTACTTAACAGACAAACACCTCTTGCACCAGGGATGTCTGAATAAGCACTCCCTTGGGCTATCTTTTATGACTCTAAGGAAAAGACCCTGCCAGGCTCCATTTGGTTGAAAAGCACAAGGGGCTGGAAAGTGCTAGCTGGAAAGTCCGTGGTAGGGGCGATTGTGCCTAGGCCCCACCACCTCGGTAGGGATTCCCCAAGCCCGTGAACGTCAAGGCACCCTCCTCAGAGCTAATGCCACATGTGTGCTCGGTAGCAGAGAGCTCTGGAGCTGGACTGACTAGGCCCTGGGAGGGCTGGAGGCAAACCCTTGTTTCCCTTCATGTTTTGAAAAGCAAACTCCTGTTTCGCCACGGAAGGGTAAGGCTTCGACAGTGCCCTGGAACGTGAAGGCACCCTCCTCAGAGCTTTTTCCCCATGTCTGCTCTGTAGCAGAGAGCTCTGGAGACTAGGTCTGTTCTGACTGGGAAACTGAGGCCCTGGGAGCAGAGCCATTGTTCTGGCGTCTTCACAGCCAAACACCTCTTGCACCAGGGAAGACTGAATAAGCAGTCCCTTGGGCTACCTTTTTTGACTCTAAGGAAGAGACCCTGCAAGGCTGCATCTGGCTGAAAATCACAAGGGGCTGGGAAGTGATACCTGGAAAGTCAGTGAAAGAGGCCACAGTGCCTAGGCTCCAAAGCCCAGGTAAGGCTTCCCCAGTGCTCTGGAACGTGAAGGCACCCTCCTCAGAGCTATTTCCCCATGTCTGTTCTGTAGCAGAGAGCTCTGGAGACTAGGTCTGTTCTGACTGGGAAACTGAGGCCCTGGGAGCAGAGCCATTGTTCTGGCGTCTTCACAGCCAAACACCTCTTGCACCAGGGAAGACTGAATAAGCAGTCCCTTGGGCTACCTTTTTTGGACTCTAAGGAAGAGACCCTGCAAGGCTGCATCTGGCTGAAAATCACAAGGGGCTGGTAAAGTGATACCTGGAAAAGTCAGTGAAAGAAGCCACAGTGCCTAGGCCCAGCAGCACCCGGTAGGGCTTCCCCAGTGGCAGGGAGCCTCAAGGAACCCTCCTCAGAGCTATTTCCCCATGTCTGCTCTGTAGCAGAGAGCTCTGGAGACTAGGTCTGTTCTGACTGGGAAACTGAGGCCCTGGGAGCAGAGCCATTGTTCTGGCGTCTTCACAGCCAAACACCTCTTGCACCAGGGAAGACTGAATCAGCAGTCCCTTGGGCTACCTTTTTTGACTCTAAGGAAGAGACCCTGCAAGGCTGCATCTGGCTGAAAATCACAAGGGGCTGGGAAGTGATACCTGGAAAGTCAGTGAAAGAGGCCACAGTGCCAAGGCCCCAGCACCCGGGTAGGGCTTCCCCAAGGCAGGGAGCCTCAAGGAACCCTCCTCAGAGCTATTTCGCCATGTCTGCTCTGTAGCAGAGAGCTCTGGAGACTAGGTCTGTTCTGACTGGGAAACTGAGGCCCTGGGAGCAGAGCCAGTGTTCTGGCATCTTCACAGCCAAACACCTCTTGCACCAGGGAAGACTGAATAAGCAGTCCCTTGGGCTACCTTTTTTGACTCTAAGGAAGAGACCCTGCAAGGCTGCATCTGGCTGAAAATAACAAGGGGCTGGGAAGTGATACCTGGAAAGTCAGTGAAAGAGGCCACAGTGCCTAGGATCCAAAGCCCAGGTAAGGCTTCGACAGTGCCCTGGAACGTGAAGGCACCCTCCACAGCGCTTTTTCCCCATGTCTGCTCTGTAGCAGAGAGCTCTGGAGACTAGGTCTGTTCTGACTGGGAAACTGAGGCCCTGGGAGCAGAGCCATTGTTCTGGCGTCTTCACAGCCAAACACCTCTTGCACCAGGGAAGACTGAATAAGCAGTCCCTTGGGCTACCTTTTTTGACTCTAAGGAAGAGACCCTGCAAGGCTGCATCTGGCTGAAAATCACAAGGGGCTGGGAAGTGATACCTGGAAAGTCAGTGAAAGAGGCCACAGTGCCTAGGCTCCAAAGCCCAGGTAAGGCTTCGACAGTGCTCTGGAACGTGAAGGCACCCTCCACAGCGCTTTTTCCCCATGTCTGCTCTGTAGCAGAGAGTTCTGGAGACTAGGTCTGTTCTGACTGGGAAACTGAGGCCCTGGGAGCAGAGCCATTGTTCTGGCGTCTTCACAGCCAAACACCTCTTGCACCAGGGAAGACTGAATAAGCAGTCCCTTGGGCTACCTTTTTTGACTCTAAGGAAGAGACCCTGCAAGGCTGCATCTGGCTGAGAATCACAAGGGGCTGGGAAGTGATACCTGGAAATTCAGTG
>JAGTYA010000528.1:0-22855 GCA_024291935.2 Okapia johnstoni | reverse complement strand
TCCTAGCTCCATGCCTGACAAGCGGACCCAGGGCGCTGCAGCGCATCCTGGCGAATCCCGAGGCTGCTCGGGCCCCTGTCCGCTCGAAAGGAGGCATGGCGACCCGCTGGCTAACGGGGGAGACGGGCCGGGCGGTACCCCGCCGCAACTCGAGAATGCACCGCCAGGCAAGTCGAGAACACCCCCGTGAGGCCACGCCCATAGAGGGAGGAGGCGCTTTTCCCTTGCATGCATGGAGAGCATGCCCCGGCACCTGTTCCGGCTCTGCGAACGGGGCTTGACTCCTTGCGGGCGACTCCAGGTGTCCCCCGAAGATCCCACGGCCAACCTGCCAAGAAAGGCGGGGCTTCCGCCCCGCCACACCGCGGAGGGCGTCCCCCGGGCCCCCCTCCTTGCGAGACGGGGCCCTTGGGATCTGCAGCGACGCGAGAGCCGTCCTGCCCTTCTCTCTGGCGCTGCAACGGAGGCTGGACTCCCTCTAGGCGCCCCCAGAGGTTCCCTGGATACCCGTGTCCACAGGCGAGCGCGAACCCCTGAGTCTCCAGAGGCCCGCTCGCGAGGGGCCCCCGTCCCCGTCGCCGTCGGCCCCTCCCTCTCGAAAGGGGGGTCCAATCCCCTTCCCTGAATGAGGCCATCGCAATCCCTACATTCCCTCGCACCTCCAGTTTCCAGAGCGGGACTCTCGCCTCTCCTGAGGTTCGAGAAGAGGCCCCAAGTGGCCCCAGTTTCCGGCCGCAAGACCAAAGGTCCCCGAGGAACCCCCCATCGGCAAGCGAGTCCAGTTTCCCTGGACGTGAGGCGAGGGGAAGCCCAGCAGCCCCCCTGGCGATGTCAAAGGAGGCCTGGACTTCTCAGAGGCAACAAGAGAGGCTCCCCGAGGCGCCACGCCCCCGATTCAGAGAGGCCACCCCCGCTTCCCCCCTGCGCCGCGCGCGGAAAAAGCACGACCTTCGCCCCTGCATTCGAGGGGAAGCCCCCGATTGCCCTTGGGCTGTGACCGGAGAGAAAGGCTGAGTCCCCTCGACTCCCTGGAGGCCACCCCACAGGTGCACAGTTATACCTGTCCCCTCCCCCCCCTCCGGGGATCCTCCAGAGGGTCCTGCTCCATGCCTGAGGCGGACCCCCCGGGCAACGTCGCTGCGCTCCTCCTGGCGAATCCCGAGGCTGCTCGGGTCCAGGGTTCCGCTCGAAAGGAGTCATGGCGCCCCGCTGGGCTAACGGGGGCCCTTCGAGAAGAGGCCCCAAGGGGCCATAGTCCCAGGCCGCAAAACCAAAGGTCCCCAGAGGAACCCCAGAAGATCGGCAAGCGAGTCCAGTTTCCCCGTGGACGTGAGGCGAGGGGGGAAGCCCGCAGCCCCTGGCGATGTGTCACAAGGAGGCCTGGACTTCTCAGAGGCAACAGAGGTCTCCTCCGAGGACGCCTACGTCCCCGATTCAGAGAGGCCAGCCCCGCTTTCCCCCTGCGCCGCGCGGAAAAGCACGACCTTTCGCCCCTTGCATTCGAGGGAGAAGCCCGATTGCCCTTTGGCTTTGTGACCTGGGAGAGAAAGGCTGAGTCTCCTCGGACTCCCTGGAGGCCTCCCACAGGTGCCAGTTTATACAAATGTCCCCCTCCCCCCCTCCGGAGGAACCCCCTCCGAGGGTCCTAGCTCATGCCTGACGAGCGCGGACCCAGGGCCTGGCTGCAGCGCCTCTCCTGGCGAATCCCGATGTCTGCTGCTTTTTCCCCTGTCCGCAAGTCGAAAGGAGGAATCATGGCGACCCCGCAGCGCTGGGGCTAACGGGGGAGAGGGGCCTGGGGTCCCCGCCGCAACTCGAGAATGCATGCACCGTGGCAAGCAGTCGAGGAAGAACACCCCCCGTGAGGGCCACGCCCATAGAGGGAGGAGAATTCTTTTCTGAATGTCTTTTCCTTTTGCAGGGCATGGAGAGCATGTCCCCGGCACCTGTTCCGGCTCCGAACGGGGGCTTGACTCCTTGCGGGCGACTCCAGGTGTCCCCCGAGATCCCCCCCAACCTGCCAAGAAAGCGGGGCTTCCCGGCGCACACCGCGAGGGTCTCCCCACCGGGCCCCTCCTTGCGAGACGGGGCCCCCTTGGGATCTGCGAAGCGACGCGAGAGCGTCCCGCCTTCCTCTCTGGCGCTGCAAACGGAGGCTGGAACTCCCTCTAGGCGCCCCCCAGAGAGGTTCCCTGGGATACCCGTGTCCACAGGCGAGCGGAACCCTGAGTCTCCAGAGGGTCCCCGCTCGCGAGGGGCCCCCCCCGTCGCTCGTCGGCCCCTCTCCTCTCGAAAGGGGGGTCCAATCCCCTTCCTGAATGCCATCGCAATTCCCTACATTCCCTCAGCACCTCCAGAGCGGGACTCTCTCGCCTCTCCTGAGGTTCGAGAAGAGGGCCCCCAAGGGGCCAGTTCCGGCCGGCCAAAGACCAAAGGTCCCGTGAGGACCACCTACCCCCATCTGGCAGAGCGAGTCCAGTTCCCTGGACGTGAGGCGAGGGGAAGCCCCAGCAGCCCCTGGCGATGTCAAAGGAGGGCCTGTGACATTGGACTCTAGAGGGCAACAAGAGAGGCTCCCCCGAGTGGCGCCACGCGCCGCCGATTCAGAGAGGCCACCCCCGCTTCCCCCTGCGCCGCGCTCTGGAAAAGCACGACCTTTCGAGCGCCCCCCTGCATTCGAGGGACAAGCCCGATTGCCCTTGGCTGAGTGACCGGAGAGAAAGGCTGAGTCCCCTCGACTCCCGTGGAGGCCACCCCACAGGTGCCAGTTATACCTGTCCCCTCCCCCCTCCTCGGGGACCCCCGAGGGTCCTAGCTCCATGCCTGACGCGGACCCAAGGGCGCTGCAGCGCCTCCTGGCGAATCCCGAGGCTGCTCGGGCCCCTGTTGTCCGCTATCGAAAGGGAGGTCATGGCTGACCCTGGGCTGGGCTAACGGGGGAGACGAGGCCGGGGTACCCGCCGGCAACTCGAGAATGCACCGCCGCAAGTCGAGAACACACCCCCGTGAGGCCACGCCCAAATAGAGGGAGGAGGCGCTTTTCCCTTGCAGGGCATTGAGAGGCATGCCCCGGGCACCTGTTCCGGCTCCGAACGGTGGCTTGACTCCTTGCGGGCGACTCCAGGTGTCTCCCGAGATCCCCAGGGCCAACCCTGCCAAGAAAGCGGGGCTCTCCCGCCACACCGCGAGGGGCGTCCCCCCCCTTTTTTTAGCCCCCATTCCTTGCGAGACGGCGGGCCCCCTGGGATCTGCTGCAGCGAACTGTTCGAGAGCCGTTCCTGTCCTTCTCTCTGGCGCTGCAACGGAGGCTGTGGACTCCCTCTAGGCGCCCCCCAGAGGTTCCCTTGGGATACCCGTGTCCCACAGGCGAGCGGAACCCTGAGTCTCCAGAGGCCTCCGCTCGAGAGGGGCCCCCGTAGCGCCGTCGGCCCCCTCTCCTCTCTCGAAAGGGGGGCGTCCAATCCCCTTTCCTGAATGCCATCGCCAATCCCTACATTCCCTTCGCACCTCCAGAGCGGGACTCTCGCCTCTCCTGAGGTTCGAGAAAGAGAGGCCCCAAGGGGCCAGTTCCGGACCCAGGGCGCTGCAGCGCCTCCTGGCGAATCCCGAGGCTGCTCGGGCCCCTGTCCGCTCGAAAGGAGGCATGGCGACCCCGCTGGGCTAACGGGGGAGACGGGCCGGGGTACCCGCCGCAACTCGAGAATGCACCGCCGCAAGTCGAGAAACACCCCCGTGAGGCCACGCCCATAGAGGGAGGAGGCGCTTTTCCCTTGCAGGGCATGGAGAGCATGCCCCGGCACCTGTTCCGGCTCCGAACGGGGCTTGACTCCTTGCGGGCGACTCCAGGTGTCCCCCGAGATCCCCGGGCCAACCTGCCAAGAAAGCGGGGCTTCCCGCCACACCGCGAGGGCGTCCCCCGGGCCCCCCTCCTTGCGAGACGGGGCCCTTGGGATCTGCAGCGACTCGAGAGCCGTCCTGCCTTCTCTCTGGCGCTGCAACGGAGGCTGGACTCCCTCTAGGCGCCCCCAGAGGTTCCCTGGGATACCCGTGTCCACAGGCGAGCGGAACCCTGAGTCTCCAGAGGCCGCTCGCGAGGGGCCCCCCGTCGCCGTCGGCCCCTCCTCTCGAAAGGGGGGTCCAATCCCCTTCCTGAATGCCATCGCAATCCCTACATTCCCTCGCACCTCAGAGCGGGACTCTCGCCTCTCCTGAGGTTCGAGAAGAGGCCCCAAGGGGCCAGTTCCGGCCGCAAGACCAAAGGTCCCCGAGGAACCCCCATCGGCAAGCGAGTCCAGTTCCCTGGACGTGAGGCGAGGGGAAGCCCAGCAGCCCCTGGCGATGTCAAAGGAGGCCTGGACTTCTCAGAGGCAACAAGAGAGGCTCCCCGAGGCGCCACGCCCCCGATTCAGAGAGGCCACCCCCGCTTCCCCCTGCGCCGCGCGGAAAAAAAAGCACGACCTTCGCCCCTGCATTCGAGGGGAAGCCCGATTGCCCTTGGCTGTGACCGGAGAGAAAGGCTGAGTCCCCTCGACTCCCTGGAGGCCACCCCACAGGTGCCAGTTATACCTGTCCCCTCCCCCCTCCGGGGACCCCCGAGGGTCCTAGCTCCATGCCTGACGCGGACCCAGGGCGCTGCAGCGCCTCCTGGCGAATCCCGAGGCTGCTCGGGCCCCTGTCCGCTCGAAAGGAGGCATGGCGACCCCGCTGGGCTAACGGGGGAGACGGGCCGGGGTACCCGCCGCAACTCGAGAATGCACCGCCGCAAGTCGAGAACACCCCCGTGAGGCCACGCCCATAGAGGGAGGAGGCGCTTTTCCCTTGCAGGGCATGGAGAGCATGCCCCGGCACCTGTTCCGGCTCCGAACGGGGCTTGACTCCTTGCGGGCGACTCCAGGTGTCCCCCGAGATCCCCGGGCCAACCTGCCAAGAAAGCGGGGCTTCCCGCCACACCGCGAGGGCGTCCCCCGGGCCCCCATCCTTGCGAGACGGGGCCCTTGGGATCTGCAGCGACGCGAGAGCCGTCCTGCCTTCTCTCTGGCGCTGCAACGGAGGCTGGACTCCCTCTAGGCTCCCCCAGAGGTTCCCTGGGATACCCGTGTCCACAGGCGAGCGGAACCCTGAGTCTCCAGAGGCCGCTCGCGAGGGGCCCCCCGTCGCCGTCGGCCCCTCCTCTCGAAAGGGGGGGTCCAATCCCCTTCCTGAATGCCATCGCAATCCCTACATTCCCTCGCACCTCAGAGCGGGACTCTCGCCTCTCCTGAGGTTCGAGAAGAGGCCCCAAGGGGCCAGTTCCGGCCGCAAGACCAAAGGTCCCCGAGGAACCCCCATCGGCAAGCGAGTCCAGTTCCCTGGACGTGAGGCGAGGGGAAGCCCAGCAGCCCCTGGCGATGTCAAAGGAGGCCTGGACTTCTCAGAGGCAACAAGAGAGGCTCCCCGAGGCGCCACGCCCCCGATTCAGAGAGGCCACCCCCGCTTCCCCCTGCGCCGCGCGGAAAAGCACGACCTTCGCCCCTGCATTCGAGGGGAAGCCCGATTGCCCTTGGCTGTGACCGGAGAGAAAGGCTGAGTCCCCTCGACTCCCTGGAGGCCACCCCACAGGTGCCAGTTATACCTGTCCCCTCCCCCCCTCCGGGGACCCCCGAGGGTCCTAGCTCCATGCCTGACGCGGACCCAGGGCGCTGCAGCGCCTCCTGGCGAATCCCGAGGCTGCTCGGGCCCCTGTCCGCTCGAAAGGAGGCATGGCGACCCCGCTGGGCTAACGGGGGAGACGGGCCGGGGTACCCGCCGCAACTCGAGAATGCACCGCCGCAAGTCGAGAACACCCCCGTGAGGCCACGCCCATAGAGGGAGGAGGCGCTTTTCCCTTGCAGGGCATGGAGAGCATGCCCCGGCACCTGTTCCGGCTCCGAACGGGGCTTGACTCCTTGCGGGCGACTCCAGGTGTCCCCCGAGATCCCCGGGCCAACCTGCCAAGAAAGCGGGGCTTCCCGCCACACCGCGAGGGCGTCCCCCGGGCCCCCCTCCTTGCGAGACGGGGCCCTTGGGATCTGCAGCGACTCGAGAGCCGTCCTGCCTTCTCTCTGGCGCTGCAACGGAGGCTGGACTCCCTCTAGGCGCCCCCAGAGGTTCCCTGGGATACCCGTGTCCACAGGCGAGCGGAACCCTGAGTCTCCAGAGGCCGCTCGCGAGGGGCCCCCCGTCGCCGTCGGCCCCTCCTCTCGAAAGGGGGGTCCAATCCCCTTCCTGAATGCCATCGCAATCCCTACATTCCCTCGCACCTCAGAGCGGGACTCTCGCCTCTCCTGAGGTTCGAGAAGAGGCCCCAAGGGGCCAGTTCCGGCCGCAAGACCAAAGGTCCCCGAGGAACCCCCATCGGCAAGCGAGTCCAGTTCCCTGGACGTGAGGCGAGGGGAAGCCCAGCAGCCCCTGGCGATGTCAAAGGAGGCCTGGACTTCTCAGAGGCAACAAGAGAGGCTCCCCGGCGGCCACGCCCCCCGATTCAGAGAGGCCACCCCCGCTTCCCCCTGCGCCGCGCGGAAAAAAAAGCACGACCTTCGCCCCTGCATTCGAGGGGAAGCCCGATTGCCCTTGGCTGTGACCGGAGAGAAAGGCTGAGTCCCCTCGACTCCCTGGAGGCCACCCCACAGGTGCCAGTTATACCTGTCCCCTCCCCCCCTCCGGGGACCCCCGAGGGTCCTAGCTCCATGCCTGACACGGACCCAGGGCGCTGCAGCGCCTCCTGGCGAATCCCGAGGCTGCTCGGGCCCCTGTCCGCTCGAAAGGAGGCATGGCGACCCCGCTGGGCTAACGGGGGAGACGGGCCGGGGTACCCGCCGCAACTCGAGAATGCACCGCCGCAAGTCGAGAACACCCCCGTGAGGCCACGCCCATAGAGGGAGGAGGCGCTTTTCCCTTGCAGGGCATGGAGAGCATGCCCCGGCACCTGTTCCGGCTCCGAACGGGGCTTGACTCCTTGCGGGCGACTCCAGGTGTCCCCCGAGATCCCCGGGCCAACCTGCCAAGAAAGCGGGGCTTCCCGCCACACCGCGAGGGCGTCCCCCGGGCCCCCCTCCTTGCGAGACGGGGCCCTTGGGATCTGCAGCGACGCGAGAGCCGTCCTGCCTTCTCTCTGGCGCTGCAACGGAGGCTGGACTCCCTCTAGGCGCCCCCAGAGGTTCCCTGGGATACCCGTGTCCACAGGCGAGCGGAACCCTGAGTCTCCAGAGGCCGCTCGCGAGGGGCCCCCCGTCGCCGTCGGCCCCTCCTCTCGAAAGGGGGGTCCAATCCCCTTCCTGAATGCCATCGCAATCCCTACATTCCCTCGCACCTCCAGAGCGGGACTCTCGCCTCTCCTGAGGTTCGAGAAGAGGCCCCAAGGGGCCAGTTCCGGCCGCAAGACCCAAAGGTCCCCGAGGAAACCCCCATCGGCAAGCGAGTCCAGTTCCCTGGACGTGTGAGGCGAGGGGAAGCCCAGCAGCCCCTGGCGATGTCAAAGGAGGCCTGGACTTCTCAGAGGCAACAAGAGAGGCTCCCCGAGGCGCCACGCCCCCGATTCAGAGAGGCCACCCCCGCTTCCCCCTGCGCCGCGCGGAAAAAAAGCACGACCTTCGCCCCTGCATTCGAGGGGAAGCCCGATTGCCCTTGGCTGTGACCGGAGAGAAAAAGCTGAGTCCCCTCGACTCCCTGGAGGCCACCCCACAGGTGCCAGTTATACCTGTCCCCTCCCCCCCTCCGGGGACCCCCGAGGGTCCTAGCTCCATGCCTGACGCGGACCCAGGGCGCTGCAGCGCCTCCTGGCGAATCCCGAGGCTGCTCGGGCCCCTGTCCGCTCGAAAGGAGGCATGGCGACCCCGCTGGGCTAACGGGGGAGACGGGCCGGGGGTACCCGCCGCAACTCGAGAATGCACCGCCGCAAGTCGAGAACACCCCCGTGAGCCACGCCCATAGAGGGAGGAGGCGCTTTTCCCTTGCAGGGCATGGAGAGCATGCCCCGGCACCTGTTCCGGCTCCGAACGGGGCTTGACTCCTTGCGGGCGACTCCAGGTGTCCCCCGAGATCCCCGGGCCAACCTGCCAAGAAAGCGGGGCTTCCCGCCACACCGCGAGGGCGTCCCCCGGGCCCCCCTCCTTGCGAGACGGGGCCCTTGGGATCTGCAGCGACGCGAGAGCCGTCCTGCCTTCTCTCTGGCGCTGCAACGGAGGCTGGACTCCCTCTAGGCGCCCCCAGAGGTTCCCTGGGATACCCGTGTCCACAGGCGAGCGGAACCCTGAGTCTCCAGAGGCCGCTCGCGAGGGGCCCCCCGTCGCCGTCGGCCCCTCCTCTCGAAAGGGGGGTCCAATCCCCTTCCTGAATGCCATCGCAATCCCTACATTCCCTCGCACCTCCAGAGCGGGACTCTCGCCTCTCCTGAGGTTCGAGAAGGGGCCCCAAGGGGCCAGTTCCGGCCGCAAGACCAAAGGTCCCCGAGGAACCCCCATCGGCAAGCGAGTCCAGTTCCCTGGACGTGAGGCGAGGGGAAGCCCAGCAGCCCCTGGCGATGTCAAAGGAGGCCTGGACTTCTCAGAGGCAACAAGAGAGGCTCCCCGAGGCGCCACGCCCCCGATTCAGAGAGGCCACCCCCGCTTCCCCCTGCGCCGCGCGGAAAAGCACGACCTTCGCCCCTGCATTCGAGGGGAAGCCCGATTGCCCTTGGCTGTGACCGGAGAGAAAGGCTGAGTCCCCTCGACTCCCCTGGAGGCCACCCCCCACAGGTGCCAGTTATACCTGTCCCCTCCCCCCCTCCCGGGGACCCCCGAGGGTCCTAGCTCCATGCCTGACGCGGACCCAGGGCGCTGCAGCGCCTCCTGGCGAATCCCGAGGCTGCTCGGGCCCCTGTCCGCTCGAAAGGAGGCATGGCGACCCCGCTGGGCTAACGGGGGAGACGGGCCGGGGTACCCGCCGCAACTCGAGAATGCACCGCCGCAAGTCGAGAACACCCCCGTGAGGCCACGCCCATAGAGGGAGGAGGCGCTTTTCCCTTGCAGGGCATGGAGAGCATGCCCCGGCACCTGTTCCGGCTCCGAACGGGGCTTGACTCCTTGCGGGCGACTCCAGGTGTCCCCCGAGATCCCCGGGCCAACCTGCCAAGAAAGCGGGGCTTTCCGCCACACCGCGAGGGCGTCCCCCGGGCCCCCCTCCTTGCGAGACGGGGCCCTTGGGATCTGCAGCGACGCGAGAGCCGTCCTGCCTTCTCTCTGGCGCTGCAACGGAGGCTGGACTCCCTCTAGGCGCCCCCAGAGGTTCCCTGGGATACCCGTGTCCACAGGCGAGCGGAACCCTGAGTCTCCAGAGGCCGCTCGCGAGGGGCCCCCCGTCGCCGTCGGCCCCTCCTCTCGAAAGGGGGGTCCAATCCCCTTCCTGAATGCCATCGCAATCCCTACATTCCCTCGCACCTCCAGAGCGGGACTCTCGCCTCTCCTGAGGTTCGAGAAGAGGCCCCAAGGGGCCAGTTCCGGCCGCAAGACCAAAGGTCCCCGAGGAAACCCCCATCGGCAAGCGAGTCCAGTTCCCTGGACGTGAGGCGAGGGGAAGCCCAGCAGCCCCTGGCGATGTCAAAGGAGGCCTGGACTTCTCAGAGGCAACAAGAGAGGCTCCCCGAGGCGCCACGCCCCCGATTCAGAGAGGCCACCCCCTTCCCCCTGCGCCGCGCGGAAAAAAGCACGACCTTCGCCCCTGCCTGATTCGAGGGGAAGCCCGATTGCCCTTGGCTGTGACCGGAGAGAAAGGCTGAGTCCCCTCGACTCCCTGGAGGCCACCCCACAGGTGCCAGTTATACCTGTCCCCTCCCCCCCTCCGGGGACCCCCGAGGGTCCTAGCTCCATGCCTGACGCGGACCCAGGGCGCTGCAGCGCCTCCTGGCGAATCCCGAGGCTGCTCGGGCCCCTGTCCGCTCGAAAGGAGGCATGGCGACCCCGCTGGGCTAACGGGGGAGACGGGCCGGGGTACCCGCCGCAACTCGAGAATGCACCGCCGCAAGTCGAGAACACCCCCGTGAGGCCACGCCCATAGAGGGAGGAGGCGCTTTTCCCTTGCAGCATGGAGAGCATGCCCCGGCACCTGTTCCGGCTCCGAACGGGGCTTGACTCCTTGCGGGCGACTCCAGGTGTCCCCCGAGATCCCCGGGCCAACCTGCCAAGAAAGCGGGGCTTTCCGCCACACCGCGAGGGCGTCCCCCGGGCCCCCCTCCTTGCGAGACGGGGCCCTTGGGATCTGCAGCGACGCGAGAGCCGTCCTGCCCTTCTCTCTGGCGCTGCAACGGAGGCTGGACTCCCTCTAGGCGCCCCCAGAGGTTCCCTGGGATACCGTGTCCACAGGCGAGCGGAACCCTGAGTCTCCAGAGGCCGCTCGCGAGGGCCCCCCCCCCCCCGTCGCCGTCGGCCCCGTCCTCACGTAAGGGTGGTCACAATCCCCTGTCCTGAATGCCATCACCAGAATTCCCACCTAGTACCCTCGCACCTTCCAGAGCGGGACTCTCTCGCCTCTCCTGAGGTTCGCGAAGGAGAGGCCCCCAAGGGGCCATTTCCTCCGCCGGCAAGACCAAAGGTCCCCCCCCGGGATCCCCCATGGGCAGGCGAGTCCAGTTCCCGGAACGTGAGGCGAGGGGAAACCCAGCAGCCCCTGGCGATGGTCCAAAGAGGCCCGGACTTCTCAGAGGTCAACAAGAGAGGCTCCCCGAGGGGCGGTCCAACAGCCCCCCCGATTACAGAGGAGGCCAGCACCCCCCCGCTCCGCCCGCTTTCCTTCCCACTCGGTGTTTTTCCCACTCCTCCCCCCTTGACCGCCCGCGCGTACAAGCACGACCTACAGAAATACGAACGACGCGCGCATCTGGTGCATACGATGCGGATGCCCGATAAGCCCTTTGGCGTGTGACTGGAGAGAAAAGGCTGATTCCCCCTCGACTGACCCATGGAGGGCCACCGCCCCCCCACAGGTGCCATTATAACAACCGAGCCCCATCCCCACCTCACCCGGGAGCCCCCGAGGGGTCCCAAGATCCGATAGCCGGGACGCGGACCCAAGGGCGCTGGCAGCGCCATCCTGCTGGCGGAGGAATCCGAGCGGCTGGCTTCGGGGGGCCCCGGTCCGTCTCGAAAGTGAGCAGTGGCGTACCCGCTTGGCTACCTGTTTGCTGCCGTGGCCAGTGTCCCCCCGTGCCACCTCAAGAATGCACCGCCGCACGTCGGAAACACGACGCCCCGTGATGGCCAAGCCCATTACGAGTGGCAGTGATGCCGCTTTTTTTATCTTTTTTCATTTTTCCCTTGCAGGGCATGGAGAGCAAGCCCCGGCACCTGTTTCCGCTCCGAACCGGTGCCTTGACCTCCTTGCGACAGACTCCGGTTGCTCCCCCGAGAACCCTACGTGCCAACCATGCCAAGAATGCGGGCTTCCCCGCCACAAATCCAACCGCCGAGGGCATTCATCCCCCCCCCGGGACCCCCTCCTTTGAAGTTAGGGGGTGGGGGGGCCGGGGCCCTGGGATCTGCATGCGACGCGATAGCCATTCCTGGCCCTTCTCTTCCCGGCGTGGCAAACGGAGGCTGGACTCCCCTCTAAGGGCGGCCCTCCAGCAGTTCCCTGGGATACACGTGTCCACAGGCGAGCGAATAACCCTGAGTCCTCCAAGAAAAAAGGGCTGGCTCGCGAGGTGCCACCCAACTGTCGACATTCGGCCACATCCCTCCTCGTAAGGAGGAGGGGTCCCAACCCCCTTGGTGAATGCCATCGCAATCACCTCCATTCCCTCGCACCTCCAGAGAGCGGGACTCCTCGGCCTCTCCTGAGGTTCGAAGAAGAGACCACCAGGGGCCATTTTCCCGGCCGCAAGAACCATAGGTCCCCGAGGAACCCCCCATAGAGCAAGCCGAGTCCCAGTTTTCCCTGGACGTGAAGGCGAGGGAAGCCCATGCAGCCCCAGGCGATGTTCAAAGGATGCCCGGACTTCCTCAGAGGCCACCAAGAGAAGGGCTCCCCGAGGCGCCACGCCCCCATTCAGAGAGGCCACCCCCGATTCCCCCTGAGCCGCCGGACAAGCAAGACCTTGCGCCCTGCAATTCGAGGAAGCCGATTGCCTTTGGCTGTGACCGAGAGAAAAGCTGAGTCCCCTCGACTTCCTGTGGGCCACCCCACAGGTGCCAGTTATATACCCTGTCCTTTCACCCTCCCCTCCTGGACCACCCGAGGGTCCTAGCTCCATGCGTGACACGACCCAGCGCGCTGAAAAGCCTCCGCGATCCCGAGCAGCTCGTGCCCCTGTCCGCTCGAGTGGAAGCATGCCTGGCCTGTTTTTTTAACGCCGGAGACGGGCGATTACCCGCCGTTACTCGAGAATAGAGCCCCCCACAAGTCGAGAACCCCCCGTGAGGCTCCCCATCAGAGGGAGTAGGCCCTGTTTCCCTTGCAGGGCATGCGAGCCTGCCCCGGCCCCTGTTTTCCGGCGCCGAACGGGCTTGACGCCCCCCGGTGCGACTACCAGTGTCAACAATAAGACACCCGGGCCTAACCTGCCACTATTATGAGCTACCCGCGACAACCGCGAGGCGTTCAACCCCGGGTCCCCCTGCTTGCGAGCCGGGGCCCTTGGTATCTGCAGCCCCCGCGAGAGAGCCGTCCTGCCACCTCTCTGGCGCTCCGCAACGAGGCTGGACTCCTCTACCGCCCCCAGAGGTTTTCCCAGGGATTACCCGTGTCCACAGTCGAGCGGAACCTTGATTCCTCCGAGGCCGCTAACGAAGGGGCCCCACGTCGCCGTCGGCCCCATCCTCACGAAAGTGGGGGTCCAATCCCCCCTCATGAATGCCACGCAAATCGCTACATTCCCTCGCACCACCAAACCGGGACTCCTCGCCTCTCCTGAGGTTCGAGAAGAGGCCCCAAGGGCCATTCCACCGCACGCAATACCCAAGGTCCCCGAGGAACCCCATCGGCAAGCGAGTCCAGTTCCCTGACCGTAGAGGCAGGGAACCCAGCAGCACCTACCGATTCAAAGTAGGCCTCTACTACACAGAGGCAACCAAGATAGGCTTCCCCGAGGCGCCACGCCTCCGATTCGGCCAAGGCCCACCACCCGCTTCTCTCCCCCGCACCGCGCGGAAAAGCTCGAAACCTTCGCCCCTCAGTCCAGGAGGAAGACTCCGATAGCCCTTGGCTGTGACCGGAGAGAAAGGCGAGTCCCCACGACTCCCTTAGCCCCCCCTCAGGTTGGCCACTTATAACCTGTCCCAACTTCCCCCCCTTCCACGAACCCCCGAGGGTCTACTGCAAGCACGACCCGGGACCCAGCGCGCTGCAGCGCCTCCTGGCGAATCCCGAGGGCTGCTCCGAGCCCCATTCCCCGCTCCGAAGGAGGCAATGGCGACCCCCGCTGGGCTAACGCGGGGAGACCGGCGCCGGGGTACCCGTCGCAACTCGAGAATGCACCGCCGCAAAGTCGAAGACCACCCACCCGTGAGGCCACGCCCATAGAGGGAGGAGGCGCTTTTTTTCCCTAAGCATGGGCTTGGAGAGCATGCCCCGCACCTGTTTCCGGCTCCGAACGGGGCTTGACTCCTTGCGGGGCGACTCCAGTGTCCCCCGAGAACCCCGGCCAACCTGCAAGAATGCGGCCTTCCGCCACACCCCAGGCCGTCCCCCGGGCCCCCCTCCTTGCGAGACGGGGCCCTTGGGATCTGCAGCGACGCGAGAGCCGTCCTGCCTTCTCTCTGGCGCTGCAACGGAGGCTGGACTCCCTCTAGGCGCCCCCAGAGGTTCCCTGGGATACCCGTGTCCACAGGCGAGCGGAACCCTGAGTCTCCAGAGGCCGCTCGCGAGGGGCCCCCCGTCGCCGTCGGCCCCTCCTCTCGAAAGGGGGGTCCAATCCCCTTCCTGAATGCCATCGCAATCCCTACATTCCCTCGCACCTCCAGAGCGGGACTCTCGCCTCTCCTGAGGTTCGAGAAGAGGCCCCAAGGGGCCAGTTCCGGCCGCAAGACCAAAGGTCCCCGAGGAACCCCCATCGGCAAGCGAGTCCAGTTCCCTGGACGTGAGGCGAGGGGAAGCCCCAGCAGCCCCTGGCGATGTCAAAGGAGGCCTGGACTTCTCAGAGGCAACAAGAGAGGCTCCCCGAGGCGCCACGCCCCCGATTCAGAGAGGCCACCCCCGCTTCCCCCTGCGCCGCGCGGAAAAAAAAAAAACGACCTTCGCCCCTGCATTCGAGGGGAAGCCCGATTGCCCTTGGCTGTGACCGGAGAGAGAAAGGCTGAGTCCCCTCGACTCCCTGGAGGCCACCCCACAGGTGCCAGTTATACCTGTCCCCTCCCCCCCTCCGGGGACCCCCGAGGGTCCTAGCTCCATGCCTGACGCGGACCCAGGGCGCTGCAGCGCCTCCTGGCGAATCCCGAGGCTGCTCGGGCCCCTGTCCGCTCGAAAGGAGGCATGGCGACCCCGCTGGGCTAACGGGGGAGACGGGCCGGGGTACCCGCCGCAACTCGAGAATGCACCGCCGCAAGTCGAGAACACCCCCCGTGAGGCCACGCCCATAGAGGGAGGAGGCGCTTTTCCCTTGCAGGGCATGGAGAGCATGCCCCGGCACCTGTTCCGGCTCCGAACGGGGCTTGACTCCTTGCGGGCGACTCCAGGTGTCCCCCGAGATCCCCGGGCCAACCTGCCAAGAAAGCGGGGCTTCCCGCCACACCGCGAGGGCGTCCCCCCCGGCCCCCCTCCTTGCGAGACGGGGCCCTTGGGATCTGCAGCGACGCGAGAGCCGTCCTGCCTTCTCTCTGGCGCTGCAACGGAGGCTGGACTCCCTCTAGGCGCCCCCAGAGGTTCCTGGGATACCCGTGTCCACAGGCGAGCGGAACCCTGAGTCTCCAGAGGCCGCTCGCGAGGGGCCCCCCGTGCCGTCGGCCCCTCCTCTCGAAAGGGGGGTCCAATCCCCTTCCTGAATGCCATCGCAATCCCTACATTCCCTCGCACCTCCAGAGCGGGACTCTCGCCTCTCCTGAGGTTCGAGAAGAGGCCCCAAGGGGCCAGTTCCGGCCGCAAGACCAAAGGTCCCCGAGGAACCCCCATCGGCAAGCGAGTCCAGTTCCCTGGACGTGAGGCGAGGGGAAGCCCAGCAGCCCCTGGCGATGTCAAAGGAGGCCTGGACTTCTCAGAGGCAACAAGAGAGGCTCCCCGAGGCGCCACGCCCCCGATTCAGAGAGGCCACCCCCGCTTCCCCCTGCGCCGCGCGGAAAAGCACGACCTTCGCCCCTGCATTCGAGGGGAAGCCCGATTGCCCTTGGCTGTGACCGGAGAGAAAGGCTGAGTCCCCTCGACTCCCTGGAGGCCACCCCACAGGTGCCAGTTATACCTGTCCCCTCCCCCCCTCCGGGGACCCCCGAGGGTCCTAGCTCCATGCCTGACGCGGACCCAGGGCGCTGCAGCGCCTCCTGGCGAATCCCGAGGCTGCTCGGGCCCCTGTCCGCTCGAAAGGAGGCATGGCGACCCCGCTGGGCTAACGGGGGAGACGGGCCGGGGTACCCGCCGCAACTCGAGAATGCACCGCCGCAAGTCGAGAACACCCCCGTGAGGCCACGCCCATAGAGGGAGGAGGCGCTTTTCCCTTGCAGGGCATGGAGAGCATGCCCCGGCACCTGTTCCGGCTCCGAACGGGGCTTGACTCCTTGCGGGCGACTCCCAGGTGTCCCCCGAGATCCCCGGGCCAACCTGCCAAGAAAGCGGGGCTTCCCGCCACACCGCGAGGGCGTCCCCCGGGCCCCCCTCCTTGCGAGACGGGGCCCTTGGGGGATCTGCAGCGACGCGAGAGCCGTCCTGCCTTCTCTCTGGCGCTGCAACGGAGGCTGGACTCCCTCTAGGCGCCCCCAGAGGTTCCCTGGGATACCCGTGTCCACAGGCGAGCGGAACCCTGAGTCTCCAGAGGCCGCTCGCGAGGGGCCCCCCGTCGCCGTCGGCCCCTCCTCTCGAAAGGGGGGTCCAATCCCCTTCCTGAATGCCATCGCAATCCCTACATTCCCTCGCACCTCCAGAGCGGGACTCTCGCCTCTCCTGAGGTTCGAGAAGAGGCCCCAAGGGGCCAGTTCCGGCCGCAAGACCAAAGGTCCCCGAGGAACCCCCATCGGCAAGCGAGTCCAGTTCCCTGGACGTGAGGCGAGGGGAAGCCCAGCAGCCCCTGGCGATGTCAAAGGAGGCCTGGACTTCTCAGAGGCAACAAGAGAGGCTCCCCGAGGCGCCACGCCCCGATTCAGAGAGGCCACCCCCGCTTCCCCCTGCGCCGCGCGGAAAAGCACGACCTTCGCCCCTGCATTCGAGGGGAAGCCCGATTGCCCTTGGCTGTGACCGGAGAGAAAGGCTGAGTCCCCTCGACTCCCTGGAGGCCACCCCACAGGTGCCAGTTATACCTGTCCCCTCCCCCCCTCCGGGGACCCCCGAGGGTCCTAGCTCCATGCCTGACGCGGACCCAGGGCGCTGCAGCGCCTCCTGGCGAATCCCGAGGCTGCTCGGGCCCCTGTCCGCTCGAAAGGAGGCATGGCGACCCCGCTGGGCTAACGGGGGAGACGGGCCGGGGTACCCGCCGCAACTCGAGAATGCACCGCCGCAAGTCGAGAACACCCCCGTGAGGCCACGCCCATAGAGGGAGGAGGCGCTTTTCCCTTGCAGGGCATGGAGAGCATGCCCCGGCACCTGTTCCGGCTCCGAACGGGGCTTGACTCCTTGCGGGCGACTCCAGGTGTCCCCCGAGATCCCCGGGCCAACCTGCCAAGAAAGCGGGGCTTCCCGCCACACCGCGAGGGGGTCCCCCGGGCCCCCCTCCTTGCGAGACGGGGCCCTTGGGATCTGCAGCGACGCGAGAGCCGTCCTGCCTTCTCTCTGGCGCTGCAACGGAGGCTGGACTCCCTCTAGGCGCCCCCAGAGGTTCCCTGGGATACCCGTGTCCACAGGCGAGCGGAACCCTGAGTCTCCAGAGGCCGCTCGCGAGGGGCCCCCCCCGTCGCCGTCGGCCCCTCCTCTCGAAAGGGGGGTCCAATCCCCCCCTTCCTGAATGCCATCGCAATCCCTACATTCCCTCGCACCTCCAGAGCGGGACTCTCGCCTCTTCTGAGGTTCGAGAAGAGGCCCCAAGGGGCCAGTTCCGGCCGCAAGACCAAAGGTCCCCGAGGAACCCCCATCGGCAAGCGAGTCCAGTTCCCTGGACGTGAGGCGAGGGGAAGCCCAGCAGCCCCTGGCGATGTCAAAGGAGGCCTGGACTTCTCAGAGGCAACAAGAGAGGCTCCCCGAGGCGCCACGCCCCGATTCAGAGAGGCCACCCCCGCTTCCCCCTGCGCCGCGCGGAAAAGCACGACCTTCGCCCCTGCATTCGAGGGGAAGCCCGATTGCCCTTGGCTGTGACCGGAGAGAAAGGCTGAGTCCCCTCGACTCCCTGGAGGCCACCCCACAGGTGCCAGTTATACCTGTCCCCTCCCCCCCTCCGGGACCCCCCGAGGGTCCTAGCTCCATGCCTGACGCGGACCCAGGGCGCTGCAGCGCCTCCTGGCGAATCCCGAGGCTGCTCGGGCCCCTGTCCGCTCGAAAGGAGGCATGGCGACCCCGCTGGGCTAACGGGGGAGACGGGCCGGGGTACCCGCCGCAACTCGAGAATGCACCGCCGCAAGTCGAGAACACCCCCGTGAGGCCACGCCCATAGAGGGAGGAGGCGCTTTTCCCTTGCAGGGCATGGAGAGCATGCCCCGGCACCTGTTCCGGCTCCGAACGGGGCTTGACTCCTTGCGGGCGACTCCAGGTGTCCCCCGAGATCCCCGGGCCAACCTGCCAAGAAAGCGGGGCTTCCCGCCACACCGCGAGGGCGTCCCCCGGGGCCCCCCTCCTTGCGAGACGGGGCCCTTGGGATCTGCAGCGACGCGAGAGCCGTCCTGCCTTCTCTCTGGCGCTGCAACGCAAGCCTCCATGAGAAATTTACACTCTACCCGTTCAGAGGCCCTACCCCTAATTAAAGAGTGATGGTCAGGCGGCTTCAATTTGTGACCCTTTACGCTCAGGGCAAAATGAGACACAGCTATTGTTCCTCCGCCCTCTGCTCTCCGGCTTCCGATTAGAAGAGGCCCCAAGGGGCCAGTTCATTGCGCAAGACCTAAAGGTCCCCGTGGAACTGACAATCGGCATGTGTTCCAGTTCCCTCACGACTCTTGACGAACATGTGGATTCCCATCACTCGAGTGATGCCAAAGGAAGGCCTGGAATTCTCAGACGCACAAATAGCGGCCTCATCTCCTAGCCACACTTCACTCTTGCTGAGAGGCCAGCCCCCGTTTCCCCCAGTGTCGCGCGGAAAAGCACGACCTGTCGCCCCTGCATTCGTGGGAACCTGGTTGGCCTCTTGGCTGTTACCGAGAGAAAGGCTGATCCAGTCGACCTCGACTGAAGGCTAAGCACAGATGCCTGTTATACCTTTCTCTCTTGCGCATGCCGGGGACATCGGAGGCTTGTACTTCCCTCTCCGCGGCTCGGACCTCATAGCGCTGGAGCCCTGCGCGATACCCAGTACGTCCCAAATGGCTAACGCCGGCAACCCCTGAGTCTCCATGTAGGCCCAGCTCGCGAGGGCCTTAAACCCACTTCTAAACGTCTGCCATCGCCACCTACTCTACTCCTCAGAAGGAAGGAGGGCGCTTTTATTTTTTTTTTCCCTTGCAGGGCAGGGGAGAGCATCCCGCCGGCAACCTGTTCCGCTGCCGTGAAACTGGGCTTTTTTGACGTCTACTCCCTTGCGGAAGCGACTCCAGTTCTCCTCCCCAGATCCCACCCCCCGGGCCATACTGCCAAGAAAGTCGGGGCTGTTTCCGCTCACAGCGACCTCTTCGCGAGTCAGGGGTGGCTGTGGGCGGGTGGGCCCCTGGTGGGGGCCCAGATGCGGGCGCTAGATATTCGCACGCTGACTTGCAGCATAGACGGTATAAAGGCGCCATGGGAGACGGCAGCGAACGCTAGGAGCCGTCCTCGCTTCGGGTCTCTCGGGTCGGTCGGGCGCTGTGTCCTAGGGCTTAGACGGTACTCGCCTCTAGGGAGTGGGGAGGGGATCGTGCGCCGGGGGCCCGGGGGAGGGGGCTGTATCCCTGGGGGAGGGGCGATGGTAGAACGCGCGGGGGGGGGGGGAGGAAGGAGACAGGGGGGAAAGGGTAAGGGAAGCGGGGAGTGTGCGGGAGGGGCGGATGGTACACCCCCATCCGGCAAGAGAGTCCATCTCCCTGGGGAGTGAGGGGCAGGGAAGGCCCCACCAGACCCCTGCGCGAGGTCGAGAGGCGAGAGGCCTGGACTACTCACGGCAACCAAGCAGAGTGGCTCCCCGTGAGGGCGGGACGCTCCCCGATTTGGAGAGGCGTGTCCTCGCTCCCGCCTGGGCCGGGGGGAAAAGCCACGACACATATCGCTCCCTGCGAGATAGCTCGAGGGGAAGACCCGGATATTGGAGGCTCTGGTTGGATGGTGTGGAGACGAGAAAGGGCTGTAGAGGTCCTCCTTCTGAACCTCCCTGGAGAGCCAACACCCACAGGTGCCGGAGTTCTGACCTGTTTCCCCACCTCCCCTACCTCCGGTGGACCCACCCGAGGGGTTCTCTAGACTCCAATGACCTGATCGCGGAACCCAGGGCGCTGGCGAGCGCCTCTCCTGTGCGAATCACAGCGTGTGCTCGGGGGGAGGGGCGGAGGGACAAAGATCAAAACAACGGGAAAAAGGAGTCAAAAAAAACACATCACCCCTGGCCTTCGAAAGGGGGGGGCGACACGTATCTGACGCGTTGGCGGATACCTATGCCAGGTACTTTTGCCAAACTCGAGAGAATGCCACCGACCGCAAGTTCCGAGACACCCCCCGTATAGGCAGGTCACCGAGCTCCTATTAATAATGATTTTAGGGTTTTCAGTCTCTTTTCCTTGATACAGGTGTTTATGAGAGAGCATATGCCCAAGGCACCTCCTATTTCCGGCTCCCGAACGGGGCTTGACTCCTTGCGATGTGCTGACTTACCATGGTTGTACCCCTTCTCGAAACTCGCACACGGATGCCAAATCGCTTAGGCGCACAGAACGCGGGGCATCCCGCCACTTACCGCAGAGGCCCAAATCACGCCCTCCCATCCTTCTGCGAAGACGTGGGCTCTCTTATAGCGGATCTGCCAAGCGACGCGAGAGACAGCCGATCCATGTAGATCATCTCTCTTAGCTCTGGAACTGCATACAGGAGGCCTGGGTCGGGGGGGTCGGGCATGCCGGCGGATTAACCCTGTGAGGTCTAGCCCCTGAGAATCCCTAGGCATCGCCCGTGTTCCAACAGTGCGACACGATGGACCCCTGAAGTGTCTCCAGAGTGCCGACGCTAGGAGTGGCCCCACCGTTCGCCGATCAATGGACCCCTACCACTCAAGACTCCGTTCAAAGGGGGGTTCATGAATATTAATCTCTCCTTCTAATGAATTGTCACACACTCGGGCAATCTTATCTACATTTCCCTCTGCACTACGCTAGCGAGGAGAGAGGCTGGGACAAGACTCGTCTCGCCTCTTCCTGAGGATTCGAGAAGAGGTCCCCACTGGGGCCCAGTTCCGGCCCGCAAAAAGACCAAAGGTCCCCTCGAGGAACCCCCATCCGGCAAGTCGAGTCCCAGATTCCCTGGACGTGAGCGCGAAGGGAAGCCTCAGCAGCCCCTGGCGAATGATTCACAGGAGGTCCTGGCACTTCCTCACCATAGGCAACAAGAGAGAGGCTCCCCCGTAGGCGCCACGCCACCCAGAATCCTATTCATAGAGAGGCCAACCCCGCACCCCTACCCTCCCACATCGGGCAACCAACACAAAAGCCGCGCACGGAAAAGCACGACCTTAATTATCGCGACAGGCGAAGCATACATAAGTTTGAAGCTCCGAATATGCCCTTGAGTGGCTGTGATACCGGAGTAGTAAAGGCTGAGTCCCTCCTCCTCGACGTCCCTGGAGGCCATCTCCCTCACAGGTTGCCAGTTATACATAGTCCCCAGTCCCCACCCTACCCCCCCCTCCGGGGACTCACCGAGGAAGGGTCCTAGCTCCATGCCTTGAACTGCGGAACCCAGTCCTCTGCACCCGCATGATTTGTCGCTGCCTCCGCCTGGCGAATCCCGAGGCGGTCTCTGGGTACTGCTTGAAAAGCAGCCAGAGTTGCCCCTGTCTGTCCCCATCTGTCCCTCGAAAGGAGGCATGGTTATTAGCCTACACCCGCCACGGGCTAAATCGGGGGAGAACGGGCCCTGGGGTACATCCCCAGGCCCTCGACGCAACTCTCAGAATGCAATGACACATACCGCCGCAAGTCGAGAACACCCCGTGAGGACACGGAAGACACTCAATATCTGAGGGACAGATAGGGCCTTTTCCCTTGATCAGAGTTTTTTCTACGAATCTTTTATTTTTTTTCTTGAGTTTTAGTCCCTTGCAGTGACATGGAGAGCCATGCCTCCGGCACACACCAGTTCCGGCTCTCCGAACGGGGCTTGAACCTTCTTGGCGGTGCCTACTTACTCCAGGCGACTCCAAGTAGTGTCCCCCGGAGAGAAAGCGGGGCTCCTTTCCCGCCAAACCTGACCAAGAAAGCGGGGCTTCCCAGACCGGGCGGGCTTCCCGCCACCACCTGCGCAGGGCGTCCCCCCCCCCCCCCCCTCCTTCGCCCCGGGGCCCTTGCGAAGATCGGGGCCCAGAAAGGGATCTCTGCAGCGACGCGGGCCAGCCGATCCTGCCTTCTCTCTGGCGCTGCAAACGGAGGCTGACTTTCTCCCCTAAGTACTCCTAGAACTCTAGGCGCCCCCAGAGGTTCCCTGGGATAAAAACCAACGTGTCCACAGGAGGGCGGCGAGCGGAAACCCTGAGTCCACCAGAGGGAATCCAGGGAAGGCCGCTGCCGCCGCCCGCAGAGGGGCCCCCCCCCCCCCGGGCCCCCGCACCCCCCCCCCGTCGCCTGTCTCGGTCCGCCCCCCCCCTCCTCTCGAAAGGGGGTCCAATCCCCTCTTCTGAATGCCATCGCAATCCCTACATTCCCCCCTACATTCCCTCGCACGCTCCTCCAGAGCGGGATCTCTCCTCTCTCCTGCGAGGTTCGAGAAGAGGCCCCAAGGGGCCAGTTCCTAGGCCCTCATAGACCAAAGTCCCCCCCCGAGGAACCCCCATCGGCAAGCGAGTCCCAGTTCCCTGGACGTGAGGCGAGGTGGAAGACCAGCAGTGCCCCCTGGCGATGTCCAAAGGAGGCCCTGGACATCACAGCCAGGCAACAAGTAGAGGCTCCCTCGAGGCGCCACGCCCCCCCGATTCAGAGAGGCCACCCCCGCTTTTCCCCCTGCTCCGAAGCGGGAACAAGAACGATCCTTCGCCCCTGCACTTCGAGAGGGGAAACCCCCGATTGCCCCTTGGCTGTGCACCGGAGAGTAAAGCATAAGCTGAGATCCCCCTCAGACTCCCTGGAGGCCACCCTCACAGTCGTGCTGCAGTTATACCTGAGTTTCCTCTCTCCCCCCTCTCTCCTCTCCCTCTGCGCACGGGACCCCACAGGGACCTACCTCCATGCCTGGGACGCGGACCCAGGGCGCTGCACGCGCCTCCTGGCGAATTCCCGAGGCTGCTCGGGCCCTCTGTACCCTGCGAGTCTAAAGGGAGCATAGGCGACCCCCGCTGGGCTAGTCTAACGGGGGAAACGGGCCGGGGTACCCGCCGCAACTCCAGACATGTCACCAGCCGCAAGTCAGAGAACACCCCCAGTGAGGCCGGACGGTCCCATAGAGGGAGGAGGCGCTTTTTTCCTTGCAGGGCATGAGACAA
>JAGTYA010000527.1:0-22903 GCA_024291935.2 Okapia johnstoni | reverse complement strand
AAAAGGCCACAGTGCCTAGGCCAAACCCAGGTAAGTCTTCGACATTTTGCCGCTGGAATTAAGGCTCCCTCCATAGCGCTATGTCCCCATGTCTGTCCTCTTAGCAGAGAGCTCATGAGACTATGGTCTGTTCTGACTGTGAAACATGCAAGCCCTGTGAGCAGATAATTGTTTCTGGCGTCTGTCACGAACCAAAGACCTCTTTCACCAGGGGAAGACGAATAAGCAGGCCCTTGGGCTACCTTTTTTGACTCTAAGGGAGAGAGACCTGCAAGGCTGCATCTGGCTGAAAATCACAAGGGGCTGTGCCTAGGCTCCAAACCCAGGTAGGCTTTTCGACATGCCCTGAGCTGAAGCAACCTCCACAGATGCTTTTTTTTGCTCCTACTCTCTTTTTTTTATTTTTTTTGTATTTTCCCCCTTGTCCCCAGGTCACTGCTCGTAGCAAGAGCTCTGGTGACGAGGACAAATGCTGACTGGGAACTTGAGGCCCTGGAGCAGAGCCTTGTCTCTGGCGTCTTCCCGCAAACACTCTTGCCCAGGGAAGAGAATAAGCAGTCCTTGGGCTTACCTTTTTTGCCTCTAAAGAAAGAGACCTGCAGGTGCATTCCGGCTGACAACATACAAGGGGTGGGAGTGCTTCTGGCAACAGTCCGTGCAAGCGGCCACGTGTTCGTCTCCAAGCCCCGGTAAGGTTCCACAGTGCTGGAATCTGAAGGCACCTCCACGCGCCTTTTTCAATATGTGGTCTGTAGCAGAGAGCTCAGGAGATAGGTCTTTCTGAACTGGGAAACTGAAGCCTGGGAGCAGACCCACTTGTTCATGGCTGTAGCACAGCAAAAAATTTGTCTAGGGAAGTATGCCATAAGCAGATCCTTTGGGCTACACCTTTTTTGACTCTTCGGAAGCGAACCTGCAGGGCTTGCATGTGGCATGCAACTCCCAAGGGGCTGGGCAGTGATTCCTGGAAAGGTCAGTGAAAAGAGCCACAGTGCTAGGTCACGCCAGGTAGGGCTTCCCAAATGCAAGGGAGCCTCGAAGGAACCCTCTAGCGCTAATTCCCATGTATGCTCTGTAGTAGAGAGTTGGCCGATTAGATCTGTTTGACGGGGAAACTTCGGGCCTGGGTGAGAGCCATTGTCTGGGTCTTCACAGCCAAAACAGCTATGCTCAGGGAAGATGAATTAAGCATTTTGGGCTTATCTTTTTTGAATCTAAGGAAGAGTACCTGAAAGGTGCCTCTGTGAAACTCACAGGGGTGGGAAGTGATACCTGAAAGTCAGTGAAAGAGGCCACAGTGCCTAGGCCTCCAAAGCCCAGGTAAGGGCTTCGACAGTGCCCTGGAACGTAAAGGAACCCTCCACAGCGCTTTTTCCCCATGTCTGCTCTGTAGCAGAGAGCTCTGGAGACTAGGTCTGTTCTGACTGGAAAACTGTGGCCCTGGGAGCAGAGCATTGTTCTGGCGTCTTCACAGCCAAACACCTCTTGCACCAGGGAAGACTGAATAAGCAGTCCCTTTGGGCTACCTTTTTTGACTCTAAGGAAGAGACCCTGCAAGGCTGCATCTGGCTGAAAATCACAAGGGGCTGGGAAGTGATACCTGGAAAGTCAGTGAAAGAGGCCACAGTGCCTAGGCTCCAAAGCCCAGGTAAGGCTTCGACAGTGCCCTGGAACGTGAAGGCACCCTCCTCAGAGCTATTTCCCCATGTCTGCTCTGTAGCAGAGAGCTCTGGAGACTAGGTCTGTTCTGACTGGGAAAACTGAGGCCCTGGGAGCAGAGCCATTGTTCTGGCGTCTTCACAGCCAAACACCTCTTGCACCAGGGAAGACTGAATAAGCAGTCCCTTGGGCTACCTTTTTTGACTCTAAGGAAGAGACCCTGCAAGGCTGCATCTGGCTGAAAATCACAAGGGGCTGGGAAGTGATACCTGGAAAGTCAGTGAAAGAGGCCACAGTGCCTAGGCTCCAAAGCCCAGGTAAGGCTTCGACAGTGCCCTGGAACGTGAAGGCACCCTCCACAGCGCTTTTTTCCCATGTCTGCTCTGTAGCAGAGAGCTCTGGAGACTAGGTCTGTTCTGACTGGGAAAACTGAGGCCCTGGGGAGCAGAGCCATTGTTCTGGCGTCTTCACAGCCAAACACCTCTTGCACCAGGGAAGACTGAATAAGCAGTCCCTTGGGCTACCTTTTTTGACTCTAAGGAAGAGACCCTGCAAGGCTGCATCTGGCTGAAAATCACAAGGGGCTGGGAAGTGATGATACCTGGAAAGTCAGTGAAAGAGGCCACAGTGCCTAGGCTCCAAAGCCCAGGTAAGGCTTCGACAGTGCCCTGGAACGTGAAGGCACCCTCCTCAGAGCTTTTTCCCCATGTCTGCTCTGTAGCAGAGAGCTCTGGAGACTAGGTCTGTTCTGACTGGGAAACTGAGGCCCTGGGAGCAGAGCCATTGTTCTGGCGTCTTCACAGCCAAACACCTCTTGCACCAGGGAAGACTGAATAAGCAGTCCCTTGGGCTACCTTTTTTGACTCTAAGGAAGAGACCCTGCAAGGCTGCATCTGGCTGAAAATCACAAGGGGCTGGGAAGTGATACCTGGAAAGTCAGTGAAAGAGGCCACAGTGCCTAGGCTCCAAAGCCCAGGTAAGGCTTCGACAGTGCCCTGGAAGCGTGAAGGGCACCCTCCACAGAGCTTTTTCCCCATGTCTGCTCTGTAGCAGAGAGCTCTGGAGACTAGGTCTGTTCTGACTGGGAAAACTGAGGCCCTGGGAGCAGAGCCATTGTTCTGGCGTCTTCACAGCCAAACACCTCTCTTGCACCAGGGAAGACTGAATAAGCAGTCCCTTGGGCTACCTTTTTTGACTCTAAGGAAGAGACCCTGCAAGGCTGCATCTGGCTGAAAATCACAAGGGGCTGGGAAGTGATACCTGGAAAGTCAGTGAAAGAGGCCACAGTGCCTAGGCTCCAAAGCCCAGGTAAGGCTTCGACAGTGCCCTGGAACGTGAAGAAACCACCTCCACAGCGCTTTTTCCCCATGTCTGCTCTGTAGCAGAGAGCTCTGGAGACTAGGTCTGTTCTGACTGGGAAACTGAGGCCCTGGGAGCAGAGCCATTGTTCTGGCGTCTTCACAGCCAAACACCTCTTGCACCAGGGAAGACTGAATAAGCAGTCCCTTGGGCTACCTTTTTTGACTCTAAGGAAGAGACCCTGCAAGGCTGCATCTGGCTGAAAATCACAAGGGGCTGGGAAGTGATACCTGGAAAGTCAGTGAAAGAGGCCACAGTGCCTAGGCTCCAAAGCCCAGGTAAGGCTTCGACAGTGCCCTGGAACGTGAAGGCACCCTCCACAGCGCTTTTTCCCCATGTCTGCTCTGTAGCAGAGAGCTCTGGAGACTAGGTCTGTTCTGACTGGGAAACTGAGGCCCTGGGAGCAGAGCCATTGTTCTGGCGTCTTCACAGCCAAACACCTCTTGCACCAGGGAAGACTGAATAAGCAGTCCCTTGGGCTACCTTTTTTGACTCTAAGGAAGAGACCCTGCAAGGCTGCATCTGGCTGAAAATCACAAGGGGCTGGGAAGTGATACCTGGAAAGTCAGTGAAAGAGGCCACAGTGCCTAGGCTCCAAAGCCCAGGTAAGGCTTCGACAGTGCCCTGGAACGTGAAGGCACCCTCCACAGCGCTTTTTCCCCATGTCTGCTCTGTAGCAGAGAGCTCTGGAGACTAGGTCTGTTCTGACTGGGAAACTGAGGCCCTGGGAGCAGAGCCATTGTTCTGGCGTCTTCACAGCCAAACACCTCTTGCACGGGCAAGGATGAAGAACAGGTCCCTTGTAGCTCCTTTTGGACTCTAAGGAAGAGACCTGCAAGGCTGCATCTGGAGTGAAAATCAAAGGGGTGGGAAGTGATATGGTAAGTCAGTGTAAGTTGGCCACAGTGCCTAGGTCCAACAGGGCCCGGTTCCGGCTTGGGTCAGTGCCTGGGAACGTGAAGGCACCCTCCACAGCGCTTTTTCCCCATGTCTGCTCTGTAGCAGGAGTCTTGAGACTAGGGATGTATGACTGGAATCTGAGCCTGGGAGCGCTGCCATGTTTTCTGGCGTCTTCACAGCCAAAAACCCCTCTTGCACCAGGGAAAGACTGAATAATGCAGTACCTTGGGCAACCTTTTTTGACTCTAAGGAGGAAGAAGTCCCCTGTCTGGCATGGGCGGATCTGTGCTAAAATTGACTGGGTTCTTGCATGTGCCTTTTTTTGCATTTCGTGTGTGCAATTGTTTGCTTCATCTGTGCATTTTTTTTTGTTTGTGTGGATTTGCTTGGCCTATATGCCTTACGGGTGTGCTATTATGGGCCTGGCTTTTTGCCTTGCCTGCTCAGAGCTAATTTTGCACACCTCTTCTCTTGGGGTTCTTTGTTTTGCTTCGTGTGTGCTCGTGGGGGTGGTGGGGCAGCGATTAGTGGTTTGTGTGCTTATGGGGGCGGGCGGGGCTTGTGCTTTGGAGTCTATCACGCGGCCTTGTTGTGCTCACTTTTTGTGTGCCTTCTTGCTTGGCGTTGCTTTTGCCAGTATTGTTTTCGGGGCTTTGTTTTTTGTGACGTCTAAGGAAGAGACCCTGTCAAGGCTGCCATCTGGCTGAAAACTCAAGGGCGGCTAGTGAAATTGAAAAGTCCTGGGAAAGTTTGTATGTGTTAAACCGTCAAAGCCAGTAAGCATTCGACACCCCCGTTAACTGTCTTTTGGCTCCCGGAACAGCGCGTTTGGCTCTTTTCTGCTTCTGAGCAGTGCTCCCTTGCATTTGCCTAGGTTTGACGGCTAGCCTTGCTTCAAGACCCTTTGTGTCTGATCGGCACAGACCAAATGGCTCTGCACAGGAAGAACGGAAGAGCTGAGGGTTTGACTAGGGGATGACGTTGCTGAGTTGGGACCCTGCTAGCAGTGTGTGGGCAGGAAAATCACAATGTAGCTGTTGTGCCGTGTGCGCTCTTTCACTAGCCTCAGCTCCCCCGGCTTGCACCTAGGCCCCATCACCCTAGCATTCCCTTGGGCTAATTATAATTTATTGACCTCCTAAGTGCTTTTTCCTTCATTTTGCTTTTGTTGGCTGCTAATACACAGGGGCTACGGGAAAGTGAATTTGTAAAAAAGCCAAGTTGGCCTTTGCTTGCCACAATAAATACTTAGTGCTTTTTGCAAGACTAAATAAGCACCGATTGTTTACCTGTTGCTTGACGCGAAGAAGAAAACCTGCAGCTGCTTTTGCCATTTGTCAAGCACTGTAGCATAATTAAAGCATCTGAGACTGTTTCTGAAATTCATGAAAAGGGCAAACTGAGGCTTAAATTAAGCACCCGGGTAGGCTGTGTCCAATTTGGATAGCCAAAAACCCTCTTACAGTGTGGCTTTTTCCCCAGCGCAGAAGAAGCATTTGTTTGGTCTCAATTTTTTTTTTTTCCTAAGGAACGAGCCCTTGAAAAGATTGCAATCTGCGCTTGAAAAATAACAAGGGGCTTTCGCCAGGGATAGACTGCTTAAGTCATGGAAAAGCCACAATTTAGGCTTTCCAGCATCCGGTAGGTCTTCTGTTGGCGGCATGGGCATAAATAACCGTCCTCAGAAGTTTTTCCGGCCAAATGTTTGCACTAAAGGCAGAGAGCTGCTGGAGAATAGGTTTGCTACTGACTTGATTCCCTTGGGAGCAGAGCCATGGCTATGCTGCGGATTTCCACGCCAAACACGCTAGCACCAGGGAAGACTCATATAGCACCCCTTTGGGCTACCTTTTTTTTGACTCTAAGGAAGAATTAAATCTGTGATGAAAATGCAAAGGGGCTGGGAAGTGATACCATGACAAAGTCAGTGAAAAGGCCACTTAGCCTAGGCCAAAAGCCCAGCTAAGGTTTTGCGAAGTGCTGGAATGAACAGTCCTCTTACATTAAATTTGCCACTTGATCTGCTCTTTGGCAGAAAGTTGTAAAAGGGGGATCTGGTCTAAAAAAACTTTGGGCGGTGGGAGCAGATACATTGCTCTTGTGTTTGCCTCTCCTTGCCTCCAAACCGCAGGGATTCCCAGGGCATTCTGAACCATGGCACCCTTTGGGCGTACCGTTTTGGTGATTTTAAGGAAGATAGCCTGCAAGCCCCGCTGCTGCCCTAAATGGCTGGGAAAAGTGATACCTGGGATAGTGAAGGAGGCCATTATTTCTGCGTCTTCACTGCAAAAAAAACAAAAACGTGAAACAACATCCACAAAGTAAACTTTTGGTGAAAAAAAAGAAAATGCATAGAGCTATCCTGGCCTGTTTCTGACTGAAAACAGGCATCTGGGCAGCTTTAGCCCTTAAGTTTCTGAAAGAGCTCACTGCCAAAACAACCTATTGTACCAGGGAAAACTTACCTAAAGCCCTCCCTTTGCAAACCTTTTTTTTGACTCTAAGGAAGAGACCCTTTAAGGCAGCATAGGCTCTGAAACTCACAAGCTTGCTGGGAAACTGAAAATACCTAAAATCCATTGTTATAATGTCATATTTCAAAGCTCCTGTGCCTGCAGTAAACTACAGAAATGCCCCTGGAACTACTGTTTTACCCCTCAAGGAAATTTTCCACATGCTGCTCTGTAACAAGAGCTGCTGGAACTCTAATGTAATAAAATAATAAAAACAGAGTGATGGGAAAGCATTGTTTTCTGGCGCTATTCACTCCGGTAAGCCAAAACACCTCTTTGCAACCAGGGAAAACTGGAATTAGTCCTTTGCTGGTTTTTTGTACGCTGTGGAAACCTGGTCTGTTCTTTTGAAAATCACAGGGCTAATGCATTGCCGCACTTCTTTTGCGGGGTTAGGCCCCTGCATCTAGGTCCTGAAAGCCTGGAAAGAGTGAAAAGTGCCCTTGCTGGATCAATCTGACTTAAAACCCCTGTGAATATGGTAAAAAGAGCTCTGTGTAGGCTGATATTGGCAAATGCGAGGTAAAAGGCCATTGTTCGGATATTCCTGGAATGCTCTGCACCTGCCGGCACCAAAGAAAAATGCTGCATCTCTCGCTTTTGCGTCTTTGAAGAGAGACCCTGGCACAGCTGTCTGATTGTCTTGCCCTGGAGCAGACAGTGTTCCTGATACTGTTGGGCCCCCCCAGCCATGAGGCCTAGGCAGCTGGGTAGGAATAAGGGTTGTCTTCGCAAGTTGTGGACTCTAAGGATTGGTAAACATGTCTGCTAACAAGAGATCTGCGAAATAGGATTGGCGCACGTGAAAACTGAATAGCCTGGCAAGAAATTTCTGGCTTCACGGACCTTTCACTTTTGCACTGTAACCGGACAATTGCCCGCTGAAGTTGCTGACTCCTGAAGGGATGCAACTTTCCCGTGTCAAATCGTAGCCGAGGGTCTGGGAAGCGATAGTCCTGGGGTATACTGAGAAGATGGCCTAAGTCCCAAGGCAGCCGGGACAGTGCCTGAAAACACCCTCACACCTGCAGGGGGAACAACTTTTCAGAGAACAGGCCCATTGGAAGTGCCAATAGAGTGACCCCTGGATGCCTGCATCTTCAGCGCCTTCAAGCCAGGTATTTCCTGACATTGGCTGTTGTCTGTAAGCAGAGAGCTCTGGAGGTACTAGGTCTGCATAGTCTCTGACTGGGAAAACTGAGTATGTGCCCTCACGGGGAGCAGAAGCCATTGTTCGTGCGAAGGGTGTGTTCTCACAGCCAGCAACAAACACTCTTGCTCCAACGGGAAACGCCTGGAAGACTGAATAATCAGACCAGTGTCAAGGTCCACTGGGCTACCTTTTTTTTTATAGACTTCTAAGGAAGAGAACTATTTTGCTGACAAGGCTCTGCATCTGGCTGAAAATCACACAAGGGGCTGGGAAGTGATTCACCTGGAAAGAGTCAGGGTGAAAGAGGCCAACAGTGCCTAGGCCACAGTAACCTACGAACACAAAGCTTTTTGACCCATACCAAGGCAGGGGCACTAAAAGAGTTTCCTGAAGGTAAGCCTCCGATTTGAGCCATTGTAGGCGTCTGCTCTGTGTTGCATGAGAGCGTCAGGAGACTAAGGTCTGCAGTCTCTGGCTACTGACTAAACTGCAAGGCCCTGGGAGCTGAGAGCCAATCATAAAATGTAAAAATGGCGTCTTCACAGTGCTATGGCCAAACACCTCTTGCACCAGTGCGGGAGTGGGGAAGACAGAATAAGCAGTCCCTTGGGGCTAACCTTTTTTGACTCTAAGGAAGAGACCCTGCAAGGCTGCCCATCTGGGCTGAAAATGCTAACATCACAAAGGGGCTGGGAAAAAGTGATAATGGACTTGGGAAAGTCAGTGAAAGAGAGCCACAGTGCCTAGTAGGCTCCAAAGCCACAGGTAAGGCTTTTCGACAGTCCCTGGAAAACTGTGTAAGGCGCACCCTCCACACAGACGCCCTTTAATTTTCCCCCATTTCCTCTCTGTAGACAGAGAGCAGAGAGCTCTGGAGACTAGGTCTGTTCTGACTGGGAAACTGAGGCCCTGGGAGCAGAGCCATTGTTCTGGCGTGGCGTCTTCACAGCCAAACACCTCTCTTGCACCAGGGAAGACTGAAAAAGCAGTCCCTTGGGCTACCTTTTTTGACTCTAAGGAAGAGACCCTGCAAGGCTGCATCTGGCTGAAAAATCACAAGGGGCTGGGAAGTGATACCTGGAAAGTCAGTGAAAGAGGCCACAGTGCCTAGGCTCCCAAAAGCCCAGGTAAGGCTTCAAGACAGTGCCCTGGAACCTCAAGGCACCCCTCTCCACAGCGCTTTTTCCCCATGTCTGCTCTGTAGCAGAGAGCTCTGGAGACTAGGTCTGTTCTGACTGGGAAACTGAGGCCCTGGGAGCAGAGCCATTGTTTCTGGCGTCTTCACAGCCAAACACACTCTTGCACCAGGGAAGACTGAATAAAGCAGTCCCTTGGGCTACCTTTTTTTGACTCTAAGGAAGAGACCCTGCAAGGCTGCATCTGGCTGAAAATCACAAGGGGGCTGGGAAGTGATACCTGGAAAGTCAGTGAAAGAGGCCACAGTGCCTAGGCTCCAAAGAGCCCAGGTAAGGCTAGGGCTTCGACCAGTGCCCTGGAACGTGAAGGCACCCTCCTCCTCAGCGCTTTTTTCCCCATGTCTGCTCTGTAGCAGAGAGCTCTGGAGACTAGGTCTGTTCTGACTGGGAAAACTGAGGCCCTGGGAGCAGAGCCATTGTTCTGGCGTCTTCACAGCCAAAACACCTCTTGCACCAGGGAAGACTGAATAAGCAGTCCCCTTGGGCTACCTTTTCACAAGGGGCTGGGAAGTGATACCTGGAAAGTCAGTGAAAGAAGAGGCCACAGTGCCTAGGCTCCAAAAGCCCCAGGTAAGGCTTTAGACAGTGCCCCAAGGAACGTGAAGGCACCCTCCTCAGAGCGCTTTTTCCCCATGTTCTGCTCTGTAGCAGAGAGAGCTCTGGAGACTAGGATCTGTTCTGACTGGGAAACTGAGGCCCCTGGGAGCAGAGCCATTGTTCTGGCGTCTTCTTCACAGCCAAACACCTCTTGCACCAGGGAAGACTGAATAAGCAGTCCCTTGGGCTACCTTTTTTGACTCTAAGGAAGAGACCCTGCAAGGCTGCATCTGGCTGAAAATCACAAGGGGGCTGGGAAGTGATACCTGGAAAGTCAGTGAAAGAGAGCCACAGTGCCTAGGCCCCAAAGCCCCGGGTAAAGGCTTCGACAAGGCCCTGGAACGTGAAGGCACCCCTCCACAGCGCTTTTTTCCCCATGTCTGCTCTGTAGCAGAGAGAGCTCTGGAGGAGACTAGGTCTGTTCTGACTGGGAAACTGAGGCCCCTGGGAGCAGAGAGCCATTGTTCTGGCGTCTTCACAGCCAAACACCTCTTGCACCAGGGAAGACTGAAATAAGCAGTCCCTTGGGCTACCTTTTTTGACTCTCTAAGGAAGAGACCCTGCAAGGCTGCATCTGGCTGAAAATCACAAGGGGCTGGGAAGTGATACCTGGAAAGTCAGTGAAAGAGGCCACAGTGCCTAGCCTAGGCCCAAAGCCCAGGTAAGGGCTTCGACAGTGCCCTGGAACGTGAAGGCACCCTCCTCAGAGCTTTTTTCCCCATGTCTGCTCTGTAGCAGAGAGCTCTGGAGACTAGGTCTGTTCTGACTGGGAAACTGAGAGGCCCTGGGAGCAGAGCCATTGTTCTGGCGTCTTCACACAGCCAAACACCTCTTGCACCAGGGAAAGACTGAATAAGCAGTCCCTTGGGCTACCTTTTTTGACTCTAAGGAAGAGACCCTGCAAGGCTGCATCTGGCTGAAAAATCACAAGGGGCTGGGAAGTGATACCTGGAAAGTCAGTGAAAGAGGCCACAGTGCCTAGGCCCCAAAGCCCAGGTAAGGCTAAGGCTTCGACAGTGCCCTGGAACGTGAAGGGCCCCTCCACACAGAGCTATTTTTTTCCCCATGTCTGCTCTGTAGCAGAGAGCTCTGGAGACTAGGTCTGTTCTGACTGGGAAACTGAGGCCCTGGGAGCAGAGCCATTGTTCTGGCGTCTTCACAGCCAAACACCTCTTGCACCAGGGAAGACTGAATAAGCAGTCCCTTGGGGCTACCTTTTTTGACTGACTCTAAGGAAGAGACCCCTGCAAGGCTGCATCTGGCTGAAAAAATCACAAGGGGCTGGGAAGTGATACCCTGGAAAAAGTCAGTGAAAGAGGCCACAGTGCCTAGGCTCCAAAGCCCAGGTAAGGCTTCCCAGTGCCCTGGAACGTGAAGGGAACCCTCCACAGCGCTTTTTTCCCCATGTCTGCTCTGTAGCAGAGAGCTTCTGGAGACTAGGTCTGTTCTGACTGGGGAAAAACTGAGGCCCTGGGAGCAGAGCCATTGTTCTGGCGTCTTCACAGCCAAACACCTCTTGCACCAGGGAAGACTGAATAAGCAGTCCCTTGGGCTACCTTTTTTTTGACTCTAAGGAAGAGACCCTGCAAGGCTGCATCTGGCTGAAAAAATCACAAGGGGCTGGGAAGTGATACCTGGAAAGTCAGTGAAAGAGGCCACAGTGCCTAGGCCCCAAAGCCCAGGTAAGGCTTCGACCCCAAGCCCTGGAACGCCTCAAGGAACCCTCCTCAGAGCTTTTTCCCCATGTCTGCTCTGTAGCAGAGAGCTCTGGAGACTAGGTCTGTTCTGACTGACTGGGAAACTGAGGCCCTGGGAGCAGAGCCATTTGTTCTGGCGTCTTCACAGCCAAACACCTCTTGCACCAGGGAAGACTGAATAAGCAGTCCCTTGGGCTACCTTTTTTTGACTCTAAGGAAGAGACCCTGCAAGGCTGCATCTGGCTGAAAATCACAAGGGGCTGGGAAGTGATACCTGGAAAGTCAGTGAAAGAGAGGCCACAGTGCCTAGGCCCACCAAAGCCCCGGGTAAGGGCTTCCCCCAGTGCAGGGAGCCTCAAGGAACCCTCCTCAGAGCTTTTTCCCCATGTCTGCTCTGTAGCAGAGAGCTCTGGAGACTAGGTCTGTTCTGACTGGGAAACTGAGGCCCTGGGAGCAGAGCCATTGTTGTTCTGGCGTCTTCACAGCCAAAACACCTCTTGCACCAGGGAAGACTGAATAAGCAGTCCCTTGGGCTACCTTTTTTTTGACTCTAAGGAAGAGACCCTGCAAGGCTGCATCTGGCTGAAAATCACAAGGGGCTGGGAAGTGATACCTGGAAAGTCAGTGAAAGAGGCCCACAGTGCCTAGGCTCCAAAGCAGCCCAGGTAAGGCTTCGACAGTGCCCTGCCCTGGGAACGTGAAGGCACCCTCCACAGCGCTTTTTTTTCCCATGTCTGCTCTCTGTAGCAGAGAGAGCTCTGGAGACTAGGTCTGTTCTGACTGGGAAAAACTGAGGCCCTGGGAGCAGAGCCATTGTTCTGGCGTCTTCACAGCCAAACACCTCTTGCACCAGGGGGAAGACTGAATAAGCAGTCCCTTGGGCTACCTTTTTTTGACTCTAAGGAAGAGACCCTGCAAGGCTGCATCTGGCTGAAAAATCACAAGGGGCTGGGAAGTGATACCTGGAAAAGTCAGTGAAAGAGGCCACAGTGCCTAGGCTCCAAAGCCCCGGGTAAGGCTTCGACCCAGTGCCCTGGAACGTGAAGGCACCCTCCACAGCGCTTTTTTCCCCATGTCTCTGCTCTGTAGCAGAGAGCTCTGGAGCTCTGGACTAGGTCTGTTCTGACTGGGAAACTGAGGCCCTGGGAGCAGAGAGCCATTGTTCTGGCGTCTTCACAGCCAAACACCTCTCTTGCACCAGGGAAGACTGAATAAGCAGTCCCTTGGGCTACCTTTTTTTTTGACTCTAAGGAAGAGACCCTGCAAGGCTGCATCTGGCTGAAAAAAACACAAGGGGCTGGGAAGTGATACCTGGAAAGTCAGTGAAAGAGGCCACAGTGCCTAGGCTCCAAAGCCCCCAGGGTAAGGGCTTCGACAGTGCCCTGGAACGTGAAGGAACCCTCCACAGAGCGCTTTTTTTCCCCATGTCTGCTCTGTAGCAGAGAGCTCTGGAGACTAGGTCTGTTCTGACTGGGAAACTGAGGCCCTGGGAGCAGAGCCATTGTTCTCTGGTCTTCACAGCCAAACACCTCTTGCACCAGGGAAGACTGAATAAGCAGTCCCTTGGGCTACCTACCTTTTTTTTTTGACTCTAAGGAAGAGACCCTGCAAGGCTGCATCTGGCTGAAAATCACAAGGGGGCTGGGGAAGTGATACCTGGAAAGTCAGTGAAAGAGGCCACAGTGCCTAGGCCTCCCAAAGCCCCCAGGTAAGGGCTTCGACCAGTGCCAGGGGAACCTGAAGGCACCCTCCCACAGCAGCTATTTCCCCATGTCTGCTCTGTAGCAGAGAGCTCTGGAGACTAGGTCTGTTCTGACTGACTGGGAAACTGAGGCCCTGGGAGCAGAGCCATTGTTCTGGCGTCTTCACAGCCAAACACCTCTTGCACCAGGGAAGAGGGAAGACTGAATAAGCAGTCCTTGGGCTACCTTTTTTTGACTCTACTCTAAGGAAGAGACCCTGCAAGGCTGCATCTGGCTGAAAATCACAAGGGGCTGGGAAGTGATACCTGGAAAGTCAGTGAAAGAGGCCCACAGTGCCTAGGCTCCAAAGCCCAGGTAAGGCTTCCCCAGTGCCCTGGAACGTGAAGGCAACCCCCCTCAGAGCTTTTTTTCCCCATGTCTGCTCTGTAGCAGAGAGAGCTGGAGAGACTAGGTCTGTTCTCTGACTGGGAAACTGAGGCCCTGGGAGCAGAGCCAGCCATTGTTCTGGCGTCTTCACAGCCAAACACCTCTTGCACCCAGGGAAGACTGAATAAGCAGTCCCTTGGGCTACCTTTTTTGACTCTAAGGAAGAGACCCTGCAAGGCTGCATCTGGGCTGAAAAATCACAAGGGGCTGGGAAGTGATACCTGGAAAGTCAGTGAAAGAGGCCACAGTGCCTAGGCTCCAAAAAGCCCAGGTAGGGCTTCCCCCCTGGCACGTGAAGGCCTCCCTCCCTCCTCAGAGCTATTTCCCCCCATGTCTGCTCTGTAGCAGAGAGCTCTGGAGACTAGGTCTGTTCTGACTGGGAAACTGAGGCCCTGGGAGCAGAGCCATTGTTTCTGGCGTCTTCACAGCAAAAAACACCTCTTTGCACCAGGGGGAAGACTGAATAAGCAGTCCCTTGGGCTACCTTTTTTTGACTCTAAGGAAGAGACCCTGCAAAGGCTGCATCTGGGCTGAAAATCACAAGGGGGCTGGGAAGTGATACCTGGAAAGTCAGTGAAAGAGGCCACAGTGCCTAGGCCCCAAAAGCCCAGGTAAGGCTTCGACAGTGCCCTGGAACGTGAAGGAACCCCTCCACAGAGCTATTTTTTCCCATGTCTGCTCTGTAGCAGAGAGAGCTCTGGAGACTAGGGTCTGTTCTGACTGGGAAACTGAGGCCCTGGGAGCAGAGCCATTGTTCTGGCGTCTTCACAGCCAAACACCTCTTGCACCAGGGAAGACTGAATAAGCAGTCCCTTTGGGCTACCTTTTTTGACTCTAAGGAAGAGACCCTGCAAGGCTGCATCTGGCTGAAAAAATCACAAGGGGCTGGGAAGTGATACCTGGAAAGTCAGTGAAAGAGGCCACAGTGCCTAGGCTCCAAAGCCCCCAGGTAAGGGCTTCGACAGTGCCCTGGAACGTGAAGGAACCCTCCACAGCGCTTTTTTTCCCCATGTCTGCTCTGTAGCAGAGAGAGCTCTGGAGACTAGGTCTGTTCTGACTGGGAAACTGAGGCCCTGGGAGCAGAGCCATTGTTCTGGCGTCTTCACAGCCAAACACCTCTTGCACCAGGGAAGACTGAATAAGCAGTCCCTTGGGCTACCTTTTTTTTGACTCTAAGGAAGAGACCCTGCAAGGCTGCATCTGGCTGAAAATCACAAGGGGGCTGGGAAGTGATACCTGGAAAGTCAGTGAAAGAAGGAGAGCCACAGTGCCTAGGCTCCAAAGCCCAGGTAAGGGCTTCGACCAGTGCCCTGGGAACGTGAAGGCACCCTCCACAGCGCTTTTTTCCCATGTCTGCTCTGTAGCAGAGAGCTCTGGAGACTAGGTCTGTTCTGACTGGGAAACTGAGGCCCTGGGAGCAGAGCCATTGTTCTGGCGTCTTCACAGCCAAAACACCTCTTTGCACCACCAGGGAAGACTGAATAAGCAGTCCCTTTGGGCTACCTTTTTTGACTCTAAGGAAGAGACCCCCTGCAAGCTGCATCATCTGGCTGAAAAATCACAAGGGGCTGGGAAGTGATACCTGGAAAGTCAGTGAGAGTGAAAGAGGCCACAGTGCCTAGGCTCCAAAGCCCAGGTAAGGGGGCTTCGACAGTGCCCTGGGACGTGAAGGCAACCCTCCAGCAGCGCTATTTCCTTTTCCCCATGTCTGCTCTGTAGCAGAGAGCTCTGGAGACTAGGTCTGTTCTGACTGGGAAACTGAGGCCCTGGGGAGCAGAGCCATTGTTCTGGCGTCTTCACAGCCAAACACCTCTTTGCACCAGGAAAGACTGAATAAGCAGTCCCTTGGGCTACCTTTTTTGACTCTAAGGAAGAGACCCTGCAAGGCTGCATCTGGCTGAAAATCACAAGGGGCTGGGAAGTGATACCTGGAAAGTCAGTGAAAAGAGGCCACAGTGCCTAGGCTCCAAAGCCCAGGTAGGGCTTCGACCAGTGCCCTGGAACGTGAAGGAACCACCCTCCACAGAGAGCTTTTTTTTCCCATGTCTGCTCTGTAGCAGAGAGCTCTGGAGACTAGGTCTGTTCTGACTGGGAAAAAACTGAGGCCCTGGGAGCAGAGCCATTGTTCTGGCGTCTTCACACAGCCAAACACCTCTTGCACCAGGGAAGGGAAGACTGAATAAGCAGTCCCTTGGGCTACCTTTTTTTTGACTCTAAGGAAGAGACCCTGCAAGGCTGCATCTGGCTGAAAAAATCACAAGGGGCTGGGAAGTGATACCTGGAAAGTCAGTGAAAGAGGCCACAGTGCCTAGGCTCCAAAGCCCAGGTAAGGCTTCCCCAAGGCAGGGAGCCTGGAAGGAAGGCACCCTCCACAGAGCTTTTTCCCCCCATGTCTGCTCTGTAGTAGCAGAGAGCTCTGGAGACTAGGTCTGTTCTGACTGGGAAACTGAGGCCCTGGGAGAGCAGAGCCATTGTTCTGGCGTCTTCACAGCCAAACACACCTCTTGCACCAGGGAAGAGACTGAATAAGCAGTCCCTTGGGCTACCTTTTTTGACTCTGACTCTAAGGAAGAGACCCCCTGCAAGGCTGCATCTGGCTGAAAATCACAAGGGGGCTGGGAAGTGATACCTGGAAAGTCAGTGAAAGAGAGGCCACACAGTGCCTAGGCTCCCAGCAAGCCCGTAAGGGCTTCGACAGTGCCCTGGAACGTGAAACCACCCTCCCTCAGCGCTTTTTTTCCCCATGTCTGCTCTGTAGCAGAGAGCTCTGGAGACTAGGTCTGTTCTGACTGGGAAACTGAGGCCCTGGGAGCAGAGCCATTGTTCTGGCGTCTTCACAGCCAAACACCTCTTGCACACAGGGAAGACTGAATAAGCAGTCCCTTGGGCTACCTTTTTTGACTCTAAGGAAGAGAGACCCTGCAAGGCTGCATCTGGCTGAAAATCACAAGGGGCTGGGAAGTGATACCTGGAAAGTCAGTGAAAGAGGCCACAGTGCCTAGGCTCCAAAAGCCCAGGTAAGGCTTCGACAGTGCCCTGGGAGCGTGAAGGCACCCTCCACAGCGCTTTTTTCCCCATGTCTGCTCTGTAGCAGAGAGAGCTCTGGAGACTAGGTCTGTTCTGACTGGGAAACTGAGGCCCTGGGAGCAGAGCCATTGTTCTGGCGTCTTCACACAGCCAAACACCTCTTGCACCAGGGAAGACTGAATAAGCAGTCCCTTGGGCTACCTTTTTTGACTCTAAGGAAGAGACCCTGCAAGGCTGCATCTGGCTGAAAATCACAAGGGGCTGGGAAGTGATACCTGGAAAGTCAGTGAAAGAGGCCACAGTGCCTAGGCTCCAAAGCCCAGGTAGGGCTTCCCCAGTGCCCTGGAACGTGAAGGAACCCTCCACAGCGCTTTTTCCCCATGTCTGCTCTGTAGCAGAGAGAGCTCTGGAGACTAGGTCTGTTCTGACTGGGAAACTGAGGCCCTGGGAGCAGAGCCATTGTTCTGGCGTCTTCACAGCCAAACACCTCTTGCACCAGGGAAGAGACTGAATAAGCAGTCCCTTGGGCTACCTTTTTTGACTCTAAGGAAGAGACCCTGCAAGGCTGCATCTGGCTGAAAATCACAAGGGGCTGGGAAGTGATACCTGGAAAGTCAGTGAAAGAGGCCACAGTGCCTAGGCTCCAAAGCCAGGTAAGGGCTTCGACAGTGCCCTGGAACGTGAAGGCACCCTCCACAGCGCTTTTTTCCCCATGTCTGCTCTGTAGCAGCAGAGAGCTCTGGAGACTAGGTCTGTTCTGACTGGGAAAAAACTGAGGCCCTGGGAGCAGAGCCATTGTTCTGGGCGTCTTCACAGCCAAACACCTCTTGCACCAGGGAAGACTGAATAAGCAGTCCCTTGGGGCTACCTTTTTTTTTGACTCTAAGGAAGAGACCCTGCAAGGCTGCATCTGGCTGAAAATCACAAGGGGGCTGGGAAGTGATACCTGGAAAGTCAGTGAAAGAGGCCACAGTGCCTAGGCTCCAAAGCCCAGGTAAGGCTTCGACAGTGCCCTGGAACGTGAAGGGAACCCTCCACAGAGCTTTTTCCCCCCATGTCTGCTCTGTGTAGCAGAGAGCTCTGGAGACTAGGTCTGTTCTGACTGGGAAACTGAGGCCCCTGGGAGAGCAGAGCCATTGTTCTGGCGTCTTCACAGCCAAACACCTCTTGCACCAGGGAAGACTGAATAAGCAGTCCCTTGGGCTACCTTTTTTGACTCTAAGGAAGAGACCCTGCAAGGCTGCATCTGGCTGAAAATCACAAGGGGCTGGAAGTGATACCTGGAAAGTCAGTGAAAGAGGCCACAGTGCCCAGGCTCCAAAAGCCCAGGTAAGGCTTCGACCAGTGCCTGGGAGAACTCAAGGAACCCTCCTCAGAGCTTTTTTTTCCCCATGTCTGCTCTGTAGCAGAGAGCTCTGGAGACTAGGTCTGTTCTGACTGGGAAACTGAGGCCCTGGGAGCAGAGCCATTGTTCTGGCGTCTTCACAGCCAAACACCTCTTGCACCAGGGAAGACTGAATAAGCAGTCCCTTGGGCTACCTTTTTTGACTCTAAGGAAGAGACCCTGCAAGGCTGCATCTGGCTGAAAATCACAAGGGGCTGGGAAGTGTGATACCTGGAAAGTCAGTGAAAGAGGCCACAGTGCCTAGGCTCCAAAGCACCCGGGTAAGGCTTCGACAGTGCCCTGGAACGTGAAGGAACCCTCCTCAGAGCTTTTTCCCATGTCTGCTCTGTGTAGCAGAGAGCTCTGGAGACTAGGTCTGTTTCTGACTGGGAAAACTGAGGCCCTGGGAGCAGAGCCATTGTTCTGGCGTCTTCACAGCCAAACACACTCTTGCACCAGGGAAGACTGAATAAGCAGTCCCTTGGGGCTACCTTTTTTGACTCTAAGGAAGAGACCCTGCAAGGCTGCATCTGGCTGAAAATCACAAGGGGCTGGGAAGTGATACCTGGAAAGTCAGTGAAAGAGGCCACAGTGCCTAGGCTCCAAAGCCCAGGTAGGGCTTCGACAGTGCCCTGGAACGTGAAGGCACCCTCCACAGCGCTTTTTCCCCATGTCTGCTCTGTAGCAGAGAGCTCTGGAGACTAGGTCTGTTCTGACTGGGAAACTGAGGCCCTGGGAGCAGAGCCATTGTTCTGGCGTCTTCACAGCCAAAACACCTCTTGCACCAGGGAAGACTGAATAAGCAGTCCCTTGGGCTACCTTTTTTGACTCTAAGGAAGAGACCCTGCAAGGCTGCATCTGGCTGAAAATCACAAGGGGCTGGGAAGTGATACCTGGAAAGTCAGTGAAAGAGGCCACAGTGCCTAGGCTCCAAAGCCCCGGTAAGGCTTCGACAGTGCCCTGGAACGTGAAGGCAACCCTCCACAGCGCTTTTTCCCCATGTCTGCTCTGTAGCAGAGAGCTCTGGAGACTAGGTCTGTTTCTGACTGGGAAACTGAGGCCCTGGGAGCAGAGCCATTGTTCTGGCGTCTTCACAGCCAAACACCTCTTGCACCAGGGAAGACTGAATAAGCAGTCCCTTGGGCTACCTTTTTTGACTCTAAGGAAGAGACCCTGCAAGGCTGCATCTGGCTGAAAATCACAAGGGGCTGGGAAGTGATACCCTGGAAAGTCAGTGAAAGAGGCCACAGTGCCTAGGCTCCAAAGCCCCGGTAAGGCTTCGACAGTGCCCTGGAACGTGAAGGAACCCTCCACAGCGCTTTTTCCCCATGTCTGCTCTGTAGCAGAGAGAGCTCTGGAGACTAGGTCTGTTCTGACTGGGAAACTGAGGCCCCTGGGAGCAGAGCCATTGTTCTGGCGTCTTCACAGCCAAACACCTCTTGCACAGGGGAAGACTGAATAAGCAGTCAGTCCCTTGGGCTACCTTTTTTGACTCTAAGGAAGAGACCCTGCAAGGCTGCATGCTCTGGCTGAAAATCACAAGGGGCTGGGAAAGTGATACCTGGAAAGTCAGTGAAAGAGGCCACAGTGCCTAGGCCCCAAAGCCCCGGGTAAGGCTTCGACAGTGCCCTGGAACTGAAGGAACCCTCCTCAGCGCTTTTTTCCCCATGTCTGCTCTGTAGCAGAGAGCTCTGGAGACTAGGTCTGTTCTGACTGGGAAAAACTGAGGCCCTGGGAGCAGAGCCATTGTTCTGGCGTCTCTTCACAGCCAAACACACCTCTTGCACCAGGGAAGACTGAATAAGCAGTCCCCTTGGGCTACCTTTTTTGACTCTAAGGAAGAGACCCTGCAAGGCTGCATCTGGCTGAAAATCACAAGGGGCTGGGAAGTGATACCTGGAAAGTCAGTGAAAGAGGGCCACAGTGCCTAGGCTCCCAAAGCCCAGGTAAGGCTTCGACAGTGCCCTGGAACGTGAAGGCACCCCTCCTCACAGCGCTTTTTTTCCCCATGTCTGCTCTGTAGCAGAGAGCTCTGGAGACTAGGTCTGTTCTGACTGGGAAAACTGAGGCCCTGGGAGCAGAGCCATTTGTTCTGGCGTCTTCACAGCCAAACACCTCTTGCACCACCGGGAAGACTGAATAAGCAGTCCCTTGGGCTACCTTTTTTTGACTCTAAGGAAGAGACCCTGCAAGGCTGCATCTGGCTGAAAATCACAAGGGGCTGGGAAGTGATACCTGGAAAGTCAGTGAAAGAGGCCACAGTGCCCCTAGGCTCCAAAAAGCCCACCAGGTAAGGCTTCGACAAGTGCCCTGGAACGTGAAGGCACCCTCCACAGCGCTATTTTTTCCATGTCTGCTCTGTAGCAGCAGAGAGCTCTGGAGACTAGGTCTGTTCTGACTGGGAAACTGAGGCCCTGGGAGCAGCAGAGCCATTGTTCTGGCGTCTTCACAGCCAAACACCTCTTGCACCAGGGAAGACTGAATAAGCAGTCCCTTGGGCTACCTTTTTTGACTCTAAGGAAGAGACCCTGCAAGGCTGCATCTGTCTGGCTGAAAATCACAAGGGGCTGGGAAGTGATACCTGGAAAGTCAGTGAAAGAGGCCACAGTGCCTAGGCTCCAAAGCCCAGGTAAGGCTTTCGACAGTGCCCTGGAACGTGTGAAGGCACCCTCCTCAGAGCGCTTTTTTCCCCATGTCTGCTCTGTAGCAGAGAGCTCTGGAGACTAGGTCTGTTCTGACTGGGAAAAAATCTGAGGCCCTGGGAGCAGAGCCATTGTTCTGGCTGGCGTCTTCATCTGTATGCAGAGAGCCTCTGGAGACTAGGTGCTGTTCTGACTGGAACACTGAGGCCCTGGGAGCAGAGCCCATTGTTCTGGCGTCTTCACAGCCCAAACACCTCTTCAGCAACCAGAGGGAAGACCTGAATAAGCAAGTCCCCTTGGGCTTACCTTTTTTTTGACTCTAAAGAAAAGAGACCTTGCACAAGGCTGCATCTGGCTGAAAAATCGCAAGGGGCTGGGACGTGAAATACCTGGAAAGTCAGTGAAAAGAGAGGACCCACAGAGGTGCCTAGGCCTCCAAAGCCCAGGTAGGCCTTCTGTCAGTAAGTGTCCCTGGCACCGAACGTGAAGAGCTACCCTCCTCAGCTGCTATTTTCCCATGTCTGCTCACTGTAGCAGAGAGCTCTGGAGACTAGGTCTGTTCTGACTGGGAAACTGAGGCCCTGGGCCTGGGAGCAGAGCCATTGTTCATGGCGTCTTTCACAGGCCTTTCTTACACTCTTGCACAGGGAAGACTGAATAAGCAGTCCCTTGGGCTACCTTTTTTTGACTCTAAGGAAGAGACCCTGGGCAAGGCTCTTTCATCTGGCTGAAAATCACAAGGGCTGGGAAGTGATACCTGGATAAGTCAGTGAAAGAGGCCACACAGTGCTAGGCGCTCCAAAGCTAGGTAAGGCCTTCGACTCAGACCCCTGGAACGTGAAGGCACCTTCCACAGAACTTTTTTCCCCCCCAATGTCTGCTCTGTAGCATAGAGAGCTTTGGGAGATCTAGGTCTGTTCTGACTGGGAAACTGAGGGCCTGGGAGCAGAGCCTTGTTCTGGAGATCTTCACAGCCAAACAATACCTCTCTTGCAACCAGGGAAATGACCTGAAAAAGCAGGCCCTTGGGCTATACCTTTTTTTTGACGTCTAAGTCAGAGACCTTGAAAGGCCTGCATCTGGCTGCATCAGGGAAAGAAGGATGGAGAAAATGTGGGAGTTGGGCTACTTGGGCCTACTCCAGTAGGAAGAGGGCCCTGCAGTGCCTAGGCCTCCCAAAGCCAGGGGCTGAAACCGAGGCCCCCCGTGGCCGGGGTGACCCAACCCTCCTCAGGCCGCTATTTCCCCAATGGGAAAGTAGCAGTAGAGCTTCTGGAGAGAGCAGGCCACTCTGAAACTTGGAAAAACTGAAGCCCTGGGAGCAGAGGATTTGTTATTCTGGCGTCCCCCTTACACAGCCAAACACCTTCTTGGGGAAGACAGAGAAAAGAAGCAGAGCCACTTGACACCGGACACCCTCCAGGCAAGAGCCTGATTTTTCCACATGTCTGCCTCTGTGAAGTAGAGGAGCGCTCTGGAAAAATTCTAGGTCTGTTGGGTTTACTTTTTGCGACTCTTAACAGGAATAAAGGAAAGGTTGATGGGAAGGGAAGGGGAGGAAACTGAGGGCCTGGGATGCTTTGCCCATTGTTAAGGAGGCTGCACAGCCTCAAACAACGTCTCTTGCTCCCAGGGAACGTCTGAATCCTAAAGCAGTCCCTTGGGCTAGAGATTTTATTGACTCTACGGAAAGAGAGAACCTGCAAGGCTGCAATTACCTGAACTGAAATATCAACACAGGGTTGGGAAGAGTGTATACCCTGGGAAATGTCAGTTGAAAGTGAGGGCCTACTAGGGTGCCCTAGGATCCAAGGCCGCAAGATAAGGACTTGACGAGTGCCCTGGAAAAAGTGAAAGGGCCTACCCTCCACTAGCGCTTTTTTTACCCTATGTCCTGCTCGCTGTAGCAGAGAGCTCTGGGAGGGGGGGAACTAATGGTCCTGTTTCTGACTGGGAAAATATAACTGAGGCCCTGGGAGAGAAGAGCCATTGTTCTGGCGTTTTGACAGCCAAACACTCTTGACACAGAAGAATTCTGATAAGCAGTCCCTTTGGGCTACTTTTTTCGACTCTAAGGGAAGAGGACTGCTGAAATGCGGCGGGGACATGTCATTCTGAGCATTGAAAATCACAGGGGCTGGGAAGTGATACCCTGGAAAGTCAGTGAAAGAGGCCCACAGTGCCTAGGCCCCAGCACCCAGGTAGGGCTTCCCCAAGGCAGGGAGCCTCAAGGAACCCTCCTCAGAGCTATTTTCCCCATGTCTGCTCTGTAGCAGAGAGCTCTGGAGACTAGGTCTGTTCTGAGGCCCTGGGAGCAGAGCCATTGTTCTGGCGTCTTCACAGCCAAACACCTCTTGCACCAGGGAAGACTGAATAAGCAGTCCCTTGGGCTACCTTTTTTTGACTCTAAGGAAGAGACCCTGCAAGGCTGCATCTGGCTGAAAATCACAAGGGGCTGGGAAGTGATACCCTGGAAAGTCAGTGAAAGAGGCCACAGTGCCCTAGGCTCCAAAGCCCAGGTAAGGCTTCGACAGTGCCCTGGAACGTGAAGGCACCCTCCACAGAGCTTTTTCCCCCATGTCTGCTCTGTAGCAGAGAGCTCTGGAGACTAGGTCTGTTCTGACTGGGAAACTGAGGCCCTGGGAGC
>JAGTYA010000526.1:0-22909 GCA_024291935.2 Okapia johnstoni | reverse complement strand
AGGAAGAGACACCAAACTCAGAGGACCTCTCCCTGGACATGAATTGCATGCATTTGTGTGAAGACCGTGCGCTGCCACAGGATCCAGACTGAGCGAGAGCTAAACAAGACTGAAACGCAGTCACCATGCACGGCCAGTGACTGCGCCAAACCTCGCCACTAACCAGAGCAGCTATTCGACCCCTTTGGGAAAAGCAATAAAACTCGGAGGAAAATTGTATGCTCTGCATCGTCGCGCACGCCAACGCAGGCGCACGCGTATACACGCGCCTCTCGCCCTCAGTTCCAGTTCTGCGCCCACAGTGCCCGCGATCACGCGGTGACCAATCACTACCCAGAAAGCTTCCCTGGCGCCACACCCAAACCGACAGCAGGTCTCGCGCTCCGTAGTCGTCCCACCAACGAAGGGGTGGAGTTGGAAAAGAGACGAAGAAAGTTTCCGCTTAATACTGGTGTCCACTCGGATTCCAAAGCACTGGCAAGATGAAGAGGAGCGAATGGGGATGGAACCAGTGGCGCCATGAGTGCCGCCGCTAGGAACTGTGGTCCAGGCCCGACGCGGTGTAAGAGGCCCTCCCTGTTGTGACACGCCCTCTCCCAATGGTACCTTCCAGAGTGGGGGGAGGTCTTACCGCTCCCCCTCAGTGGTACATCCCAGGACAGATCTGTTTCATCTCGCGCGCCCCTTGCTGGTGGGATTGGGGAACAGCAGATATAAATGCCTGTGGACCATTCCAGGATGATCCGCAAAGGGCGGAAGGACAAGGTTAGGGTGAAAACTTCACAGATTACTGAAATTTGGGACTCAGAAAAAAGTCTTCATAAACTGAAGATTACGTCTCTATGGGGATCACTGTCGTAACAGAGAGCATTGAAAGCATTTTATCTATGCTGGGCATTGTACTTGTTTGTACTTTCCTGTTCAATACAGAATAGGTCTCATGGGGGAAAGCCAGCAGCAGTCCCTCAACGGGCAGGATGGATAAAGCTTCCGACTGGGATCTGAAGGCCTGGCGTGGGAATGCCCTCTGTCGTTGACTGCGAGTAATATGTGAAAGAGACAACAGGCCCTTCCATTCTGTTAGGAAAGGGGTCAATTCCGAGGGGACCCAAGGACACCACCTCGTAGGTGAGATAAAGACCATGGCTTTGTCACCATCTTGTCATCCCTGAATATGCTTCCTAGCAGAATCCTCAGCCTGTCTAGCTATGCCTCTCTCAACAAGTTTAAATTTGTTTATTCATTCCGTCATTCATTCATTTTCTCCAAAGTATGTGTCAAGCACAACTCTGTGTGTTTGGAAAGAGAAAATCGACCTTTTACCTCATGGAGCTTACATTCTGTTGGGATCAATGTGGTCCCCAAATACAAGTAATTTATCAGGTGTTTGTAACTGCTGTGATTAAAATTAAATTGGGATAGTGAAATAGAGAGAGGAGATGATACCTAGAAAGAGTGGTCAAGGAAGTTCTAAGATTGTGACGTTTGAGCAACAGCCTAGAGGAGATACCTATCTGGGAGAAAAGTATCCTAGATAGAGGTAAGGCCAGTGGAAAAAAACTGGAGAGTAGAACCCTGTGTAGTGTATGAAAACAGTGAGGAGGGCAACGTGACAGGCACAGCATGATGGAGGGAGAGCGAGGAGATTGGGTGACAGAAGGGATGAAGGCCAGGTCCCTTGGGCCTTCTGGCCATTGGAAGTATTTTGACTTGAACCACAGGAGGGTTCTTATCACAGAAGTCCCCAGGCTTCTTTCAGAGGCCCAGATCACACATGATTGTTGAGGAGCTCTTGGTTTATTTGGAAAAAAACCCTTCCCCACTCTTTCTGCAGCTGAGCATGCCTTTCCTGGAATCCCCTACACTCAAGGGGAATGCCTCCTACTGCTCCCAGTGAACATCCATGTCAACCGATGATACCCTCAGGAGAGACAGGGCAAGGACCCTCTTGGTGTGAGTGAGGTCACATTGAGTCTTGCAAAGGCAAAGAGGGACGATGTAGCAGGCACAGAGATGGCAGGGAGAAAGACAAAAATCGAGCACTAGACAGGGATGGAGAGACTACTTCTGGCAGCAAATTGTCCTCGCTGACTTAGCCCCAGCCATACTACTGGATGATGTATAGTACATTTTCTCTATAGGAGAAAAGAAGCCCCTCCCCAGGGACTGCCTCTAGGGAATGACACAGTTGCCCATGGCCTGGGCCTTAATCATGCTCCCTTGATACACATCAGGGGCCCCTGTCCATCAAGACAACGACATGCTCAAGTCATGGGGAAGCTCATGCTGCACACAGGGTCCCTCACAACCTATCCTGCCCAGACTGCCGTCCTGCTGATCTCCCTGCCAATGACTGCTTAACGGGGGAAAGAGAGGCAGGGATCTCTGCATTTGTAGTAGAGCCTCATGCAAATTGGTGAATGTGAGGTTTCTCCCCACCTGCTTAGAGGCTCATCTCTGTACCTTCCTCGACCATATCCCCAGGGAATGTGAAGATTACATCCCATCCATCAGGTAAGAAGCTGGGTGTGTGATGGGGAGACACAGAGACATATCCTGACAGTGAGTCAGTCATAGGGTCCTTGTGGCCCTGTGCCAACACCCCCTCCCCCACTACCTGGCCAGGGTTGTGCTGAGTCTTCCCTGCCTCCTCCAAGGAGCCCAAGCTTCCATCCAGCTCCTCCCCTCCTCATGAGCTGAGACCTTCCATCTGCAGTGGGCCTTGGGCGCCCATCTGCTATCGGTGCCCTCCTTGTTGTGGGTTGGGCAGATGGACTGAGAGAGTGTGTGTACACAGTTTTTGTCACAGGGCCCCTATCAAGAGTGGTAGTCATATCAGCAAGTATTTTTCTTAACAGGATTATTACCTGGGCTTCTGTGAACTGCGCAGTATTACCCTCTCTGAGGATGGGGCCCCAAGCTTTTATCTCTGTAGGGAGGCACGGTAGAAATCATAGCAAATGTGACATCACAGGCCTACTTCAAAGACCCATGACAGTGGGGTACATCCAGCCTTCCTTTTAAGACTCATAGGCAGATACATGAAGAGCTGAGAGGCCTAACCCTCTGGACAAAGGCCCCCCAAATAGTACTGAGATTTAATGCCCTGGGACAGAGATCTGCAAACAGTTCAGACTGCTCATCCTGGACACCAACCCAAAACAGCTCTAATACGTCACACCTGAGGACACAGACGCACTCCAGCTCAGAAATGCCAACTGTGGCCTCAGATGAATTAGGATCCCTAAGAGAAACAGCATTTCTCACAGCCAGTTCTATGGGGTTAAGTTGTAACCTCCGTGGTTCCTGAATGACACTGCATTCTGAAGGAATTCTGGGTGAAAAACAGGAAGAGGCCCACTGTGCTTTGGACAAACTGGCCCTTATTCAGTCACACGCCTCCCTCAGGAAAAGGTTCAGTGACCCCAGATTCTTGCATCTTCCCCCCCGCCCACAAAAGCATGAAAACGATTAACTTGCAATATCTGATCTCTGTGTTTCACAGTAATCTTTTACCAGCATTCATGCTAGACTTCATGTATTTCCTAGGCAAAAATCATATTGTCTTCACTGCTACCTCCTCAGAGCAGTGTTCTCAGAGCTAACGGAGGAGCTATAGTCCCAGGAGACCCCCAATCCAACTTAAACTCACAACTCTTCTGTTGTATGTTTTTCTTTAAGTGGACAGTACTGTAGCTAACAGCTCTCATTTACATCAGAGGCTTCACACCCCTCACCCAGAGCCTACAGTCTGCACCCTGGGACACAGAGCCCCACATCTTTGCTTCTGGGCTACTGAGTGGGCATTTGCACTGAGTCTCTGTTCAGTCAACATCAAGGGACAGAGGCCTCCAGTCTTGCAATTCTTGCAGCCTGCAGTCACCAGCATGTAACCCTGAGGAAGGCAGGTTCATTCCAGAGGCATGGTGTGCCTTAGAGCTGAGGGGTTCTGAAACTGATTTCCCATGTCTGGGTCCTGAGAATGGCCCTAACCCCACCCTGGTCAACTCTGGTCATGGTAACTTTGTGTCCTGCCCTGTGGGAGGTTCAGAGTGAATGCCAGATCCACAGAAGTAGCCCTGGGGACGTGGTCCTCTCTATCGCAGCAGCCACTCTGGGCTACTGAATTCTGGAGATAGGAGAGGTTTTCCCCTCACTGTGCCTATGACAACTCCCTTACATCCCTCCAATCACCTCTGTCATTTTCCAAAATCCCTCTCCTGTTGACATCTGCCACAATTCCTCTCTCTCCCCCAATTCCCACCCCTCCCCTCCCCTTCCACCAGGCCTCCCCTCCCCACTCAGGGGCCTCTTTAGCCCCTCCCCCAGCCCTACTCACAGGGCCTCACCCCGTTTCTGTCCTCTCACCCAGCACTTACGCTCCCTCAAAAGATCCTCTCAGGACCCTGCTTGCTCCCTGCATTCTGCTGGATACCTCTCTCCTGCCCACACACAGGGTCTGTCATAAAGTCCCTGTGAGGGCTGAACTGAAAAATCTGTTCAGGATCCAGATAAAGTTCAGACCCAGACCAGGAGTCCGGGGCAGTTCCTGCGGGGCTGGAAGGAAAAGGAGAGGGTCTCTGAGAGGAGAATCTGGTCTCAGAGTCCTGCACGGGTGAAAGGGTTTTCTTCAAGGGTCCTAGTGAGGATGAAGTGAAATGGCACCTTATAAGTGCTAATGCGTGCATGCAAAGTGTGTGCCAATTCTCACCAGGCTTCTCTGTCGATGAGATTCTCCAGGCAAGAATACTGGAATGGGTTGCCATTTCCTCCTCCAGGGGATCTTCCCGATCCAGGGATCAACCCCCCATTTCCTGCATCACCTGTACTGGCAGGTGAATACTTTCCCACTGAGCCACCTGGGTAGCCCCAACATTTGTTGAGAGTTAATCTAATATTGTGTTCTCACTACACACACACAGTATAACATAAAACAAAACTAAAGGGCCACAAGGGAAGTTTAGGAGGTGTTGGATATGTCTATTACGTTGATTGTGGTGATGATAGTATCATTGTTTGCATATGTCCAAACTCATAAAATTGTACACATTAAATATATACAATTTGCTGTATATCAACTCTATTTCAATAAAGATGTTTTTAAAGGGAGAGCAGAAAAATGTTCTCCAAAAAATTGATACTTACCTAAAATGAGAACATTTCTTGAAAAATACTGATGAGCAAAGTTCACTCAAAAAGTAATGAAGATGAATACTTTTATCTATTAAGTAAGCTCATGTGTGTGCATGCTAAGTCACTTCCATCGTGTCTGACTCTTTATGATCCTATGGACCATAGCCCGCAAGGCTCTTCTGTCCCTGGGATTCTCTAGGTAAGAATACTGGATTGGGTTGCCAGGGCCTCCTCCAGGGGATCTTCCTGACCCAGGGATTGAACCTGACTCTCTCCCGCATTGGCAGGCAGGTTCTTCACCTCCAGCATCAACTGGGAAGTGTCAAGGAAGTTAATTCCTTTGTCTCATATTATGAGGCCATTGGTACCTGATAACACACAGCCGTGTCATACTCCTTTCCCAATTTTGAAGCAGTCACCTCTTCCCTCTTTGGTTCTAACTTGCTTCTTGACCTGCATACAGGTTTCTCAGGAGACAGGTCAGGTAGTCTGGTACTCCACTCTGTTTAAGAATTCTCTACAGTTTGTTGTGATCCACACAGTCAGAGGTCTTAGCGTAGTCAATGATGCAGAAGTAGATGTTTTTCTCAAATTCCCCTTGCTTTCTCCATGATCTAACAAATGTTGGCAATTTGATCTTTGGTTCCTCTGCCTCCTCGAAACCTAAGTTGTATATCTGGAAGTTCTCAGTTCACGTACTGTTGAAGCCTAGCTTGAAGGAGTTTTCTAACTAGGAGGCTTCAGAAATTGGGGACAATCTAAGTGGAGAAGCTTAGGCAATTGGCGGATGTGAAGGAAGTCTGATAAGAGACAAGAAAAGGAAGCTCTTTCCTTTCGTAGTTGCTAGGAAGGTGGACAGGGGCTAGACCATGCCTTCAAATCCTTGTGTAGGAGAGTAGCAACAGAAAGTTCTGCAACTGTAGGAGAAGGAGGGAGAGGGCAGGAAGAGGGAGACAGACACCCTGAGTGGATGTGAGAGACCCGTTAGAGGGGGGGTTGACAATTAAATGGAGGGAGGTTTGGACTAGAGCAAATGTGGTGGACGTGGGTAAATGTAGACACATTAGACGTTTACGAAGTAAAATGGACAGAACTCAGCAAGAATTTGGACTTGAGGTGAAGGAGAGGGAATTGTAAACATGGTTAAGAACAAGTTTGTGTGTTCTGTCATAAGAGTACAAAACTGTCTTGGGGAATCCTAGAAGTTGGCCAGGTCTGGGAAGAATTCCAAAATAAGATTTTTATGTTTTTGAGCTCACGGTCTAGATTCATACAATAACCAATATTTAAATACTTAAATGTTACTTTTCCTTTAAAAAAAAAAAGTATTGAGTTACAATTTGTATACAATAAAAGCCAACACTGTAAAGCATCACAGTTTGTAGAGTTTTGACAAATGTGTACAGTGGTGTAAATGCTACCACAGTAAAAATGTAGAAAATGGCCCATCGTCTGAAAATGCTCCCTTGGGGTATTTGCCATCAGACTCCTGCCTCCACTCCTATACCCTGGGAACCACAGATACATTTCTGTGCAAAAGGTTGTGCCTTTTCAGAAGTCCATTGACATGAAATCATCTAATATGTAGCCTTCTGTGTCTGGTTTCTCCAAGTTTCTGCACAGTTGAGACCCATCCTTTCTGTTGCATGCATTAGTATTTCCTTTTTTTTTCTTTTATCACCATGTAGTATTCCTTTGTATGGGTATACTCTTTTGCTTTTCTTTCATGTGTATACCAGTTGTTGAATAGTTGGGTTGTTTCTATGTGTGGCTATTAGGAATACATGTGTGGGACATTTGAGTGCAGGCCCCTGTGTGAGCATGTTTTCATTTCTCTTGGGTAAAATTGTCTAGGAATAGAATTGCTGGGTCAAATAAGGCTTCCCAGGTGGCGCTAGTGGTAAAGAACCCACCTGCCAATGCAGGATACTCAGGTAGCATCCCTGGGTCTGAAAGATCCCCTGGAGTAGGAAATGGCAACCCACTCCAGTATTCTCATCTGGAAAATTCCATGGACAGAGGTCCTGGCAGGTACAGTCCATGGGGCCCCAAAGAGTTGGATACAACTGAGTGGCTGCACACGCGCGCGTGCGTACATGGTAATTTACATATCTTAGAATCTAAACTGTGTCCTCTGTAGACAACATACAGTTGGAGCTTGTTTTCATTTTTAAACTGGTCTCTCAATGTCTGCCTTTTGGTCGTATTGTTTTATCTATTCACATTTAATGTTGATACAGACTTATATCTCCCAATATATTTTTCTGTCTCATGTCATTTTGTTCTATGGTCCTCATGTTACTGCTTTCTTTTGCATTAAATGGGTACTTTCTAGTGTAGCATTTTAAATTCTTTACTGATTTTTCCACTATTTTTAACTTATTTCCTTAGCTATAGGCTACCATAAACAACTTCAGTTCAGTTCAGTGGTTAGTCGTGTCCGACTCTTTGTGACCCCGTGGATGTAGCATGGCAGGGCACCCTGTCCACCACGAACTCCCAGAGCTTGCTCAAACTCATGTCCATTGAGTTGGTGAAAAACCTACCCCACTAGCTTTGTTCATAGTGATGCTCCCTAAGGCCCACTTGACTTCACACTCCAGGATGTCTGACTCTAGGTGAGTGATCATACATCGTGGTTATCTGGGTCATTAAGATCTTTTTTTTTGTATAGTTCTTCTGTGTATTCTAGCCACCTCTTCTTAACATCTTCTGCTTCTGTTAAGTCCATACTGTTTCTGTCCTTTATTGTGCCCATTTTTGCATGAAATGTTCCCTTGGTATATCTAATTTTCTTGAAGAGATCTCTAGTCTCTCCCATTCTATTGTTTTCCTCTATTTCTTTGCAATGATCACTGAGGAAGGCTTTCTTATCTCTCCTTGCTGTTCCTTGAAACTCTGCATTCAGATGGGTATATCTTTCCTTTTCTAAAATAAGATGTTTATTACTAATGCCACTAATAAGACAATTTATTCTAATCCTAATGAGATACAGAAACATTATTCCTATATCGCTCTATTCCAATTTCCATCTTTTCCTCATATTGTCACAAATAGTAGAGCTATAAAGGGTACATCCCATTAATACACACTTATCATTATTATATTACTATAATGTTATATCTATGAAAAGCTGATATAAGGCAGGATATCAGGTATATATTTACAACTTCTGTTCTATTAACCTTCTTTGTCATGATTTCTGATGCTTTGCATATGTTCCTGTGGATCTGACACCATCTTGACTTGTTTCCTTACCTAATACAGCTTTGCTCCCAACCACCTCCTTTGTGCTGTTACTGTGAATATATTACATTCCATATGTTATTGGCCCAACAATCACTGGGCTTCTGTGGTGGCTCAGACAGTAAAGAATCTGCCTGCAATGCAGGAGACTCGGGTTCATTCCCTCAGTCAGGAAGATCCCCTGGAGAAGGGAATGGCCAACCACTCCAGTATTCTCGCCTGGAGAATCCCATGGACAGAGGAGCCTGGCAGGCTACAGTAATGCAGTTGCCAAGAGTCAGACATGAATGAGCAACTACCATATTCACAACAATAATTTATCTGAAACTGTTTTAGACAGTTGCTTTTTAAATACAGGAAGAAAGGGGTGAAATATGTATTCATAAAGTACTTTTGTTCATATAATTATCTTTACCTGTGCTCTTTGTGTTTTCACAGTGACTCTAATTAACATCTGAATTCACTTATTGCAGCCTGAAGAACTTCCGTTAGTTTTTCTTGTAAGCCGGTCTACCAACAAATTCCCTGAGGTGTTTTTTTTTTTTTTTTGGAATTTGGGAATGCTTTAGTTTGCTTTCATTTCTATTTTTTTTTAAACCACTTTATTGTGGTATGTTTGACATGTAAACAGCAGTGTATACACCCGTGAAATCATCACCAGCTCCAATATACAAAACTCAACTGTATTTGTATACTAGTGGTGAATACTCCTAGTAAGTAAGGAAATTCCAGTTATAATAGAATAAAAAGAACAATATAGTTAGGAATTAATTTAACCAAGGATGTATAAGATTTGTACACTGAAAATGACAAAACGCAGTTGATAGAAATCAATGACAATTTAAACAAATGGTCACTGACTATCAATGGACACTAGAGTTTCCCCTAGAAATTGGCTGTCATTGTACACACATCTCTGAGCATGCGGGAATATTTCCTTAAGGCACGTTCATAGCAGTGAGACTGCTGGATCAAAGACTTCCCTGGCCAAACACACATCTCTGGAGTCCCTACTATGTGCATGTGCCTGACACTGTTCTAAACGCCAAGGAGGCATCACAGAATAGGACTAACACATGTCCCTCTTTCATGAAGGAAAATGCTGCTGAGGGTGAGGGCAGGATGGAATGTAAATTCTGATGGGTGCTGCCACAGAGCCCTGCAAAGGTGTTTCACCAGTTCACACTGGCCTCAGTGGGGCAGGGGAGTGAATGTGCCTTTACTGGCATCTTGGCACCATTTGAAGGGTGGGAGGTCTAGGCAGGAGGCTGGACTCCTTATGTCCAGTTCCCTAGAAGAGCTTCAAGTCCACAACCAGGAATGATCCACGTAGGGATTTCAGGGACCGTGAATACCCTAGATGTCCATACCCTAGGTTGTGACATCACAGAGTGTATTTGACAAAGCCTGGGAGGTATCTGACCCTTTGATGCCTCTGCACCCTGCGTGTGCCATCTCTGACCTGGAGATGAGTCTGTGAGCCAGGGATTGAGGGTGCTGAAACCTTGAGGGGTTTACTAATTCTTGGGCTGTGAACTTTGGGGTTTCTAGGAGGTGGGGTACCATAGTCTGAGGTCTCTTTGTGGTGGCTGCATGAAGCACTGTGAAAAAGCTATATGCGTTCACCATACCAGTGCTCTGTGCAGTTGGTGTGATGTGTCCTATGGTGTGAGCTGTGTGATTGTGACTTCTGTGTCCAGGGTGTGAGGTCTCTGAGCTGTTGGGTTTCTCCATAGCAGCTTATGAAGTTGCTAAAATGCATGTCGGCCTGTATTTGAATTTCATCTCAGCTGATTTCGTGTGTCTTGCCTCGTTTACTGAGTCTCTAGGAGTTTCAGTTTGGTGCATTGTTTGGTGTTGGGTGTCCAGTGCAGTGAGGTCTGCAAGCTGCTGTTTCCTTGGTCCGTATCTGGTCGAGTGTATCATTGAAATTTGGTTTTTTTGACCCATAATGTGAGGTCCCTGGGGTATTTTTGAGTCGGGATCCAGGCTCTGATGCTGCGCAGTTGGCGGGAGACTAGGGTCCTACAGGGAGGTTGCTCTGTCTTTGGTCCTGTGCTGCAGGGATTGAAATCTCTGAGCCACTTGGGCATTTATGTCTTGATTGAGATATTTTGTCAGTTGCCAGGCTTCAGACATGAGGTGTTTGTGACCTCCTGATGTCTCCATCTGACAGCTGTCTAGAAAGAAAGTGAGAGGTTGATTGATTTGAGTTGACTGTGCACTCGTCCACTGCCACTTCCATCAACCAGGCTTCATGTCTAGACCGTTGAGGTATGGGGTTGCCTTCCTGGAGACCCTCCCTGGGGGTCAGTTTCTTGCGACTGTTTTGAAGGTCTCCCTCAGTCACAGTGGTGGAAATGCCATTGTGGAGGGTGAGTTTTTTCTGTGACTCTGACAAAATGCAGCAGGGACACCCTGGCTTTCCTAATATATCCTCTGTGTAATGTAAAGCTGCCCCTCTCTCCAACGTCACTTATTCCGAAACCTGCAGAACATCATCACCTCCACAGCAAAGCTGTCAGCCAGGAGCACCACTGTACACTCAGTCCTGGGAAACCTTCCTTGTCATGGACATGTCTGCTTTCCCCAAACCTGCTTCCTGCTTCTGAGCCTTGCCCTCTGGTGCGGCCCCTTGGCTCAGCTGTCTGGTGGCCTGAAGTCTGGGGAAGCCTTCCAACCTGAGAAGGGCAGGGGAACTGGAGGTCACATCCCAAGGGGAAAACAACAAGGCCATTCCAACTTTTCCCAACATTTCCTGTCATTCCAAAATGTAAAGGAATGCCTGTTGGCCTCTCCTTTGCAAAAGTAATTGAAATCTTCCTGCAGTTGTGTGTCAGGCAGGGGTGCATTGAACACACTGGGAGCAAGTCACCGGAATGTTGGGGGTGGCTGCATGGGTGATCAGTCCTGTCTGACTCTTTGTGACACCATGGTCTGTAGCCTGCTGGGCTCTTCTGTCCATGGGATTTTCCAGGCAAGAATACAGGAGTGGGTTACCATTTCCTCTCCCTGGGAATCTTCTCAATCCAGGGATCTAACCTGTGTCCTCCTGTCTCCTACACTGGCAGCCACTGTGCCACCTGGGAAGCACTTTTGGGGCTACGGGCAGGCAGGGAGTGTGTGGAAAACTTCCTCTTGTTTTTTGAAATAGAAAGCTCGACAAGTGAGAATAAGAAAAGGGGAAAAACAACTACTACATCTGCTGAAAGTTAAAGTCGCTCAGTTGTGTCGACTCTTTGCAACCCCATGGTCTATGCAGTCCATTGTCTGTACAGTCCATGGAATTCTCCAGGCCAGAATACTGGAGTGGGTAGCCTTTCCCTTCTCCAGTGGATCTTCCCAACCCAGGGATCAAACCCTGGTCTCTGCATTGCAGGCAGATTCTTTACCAGGTGAGCCATAGTGGAAACCCAAGAATACTGGAGTGGGTAGCCCATCCCTTCTCCAGCAGATCTTCCCGACCCAGCATTGAACCAGGCTGTTCTGCATTGCAGGAAGATTCTTTACCAGCTGAGCTATCAGGGATTGAAACATTTCACATTGTTGTTATTCAGTAGCTCAGTCATGTCCAACTCTTTACAACCTCATGGACTGCAACATGCCAGATTTCCCTGTCCTTCACTATCTTCCCAGAGTTTGCTCAAGCTCATGTCCATTGAGTCAGTGATGCCATCTGACTATCTCATCCTCTGTCACCCCCTTCTCCTCCTGCCCTCAGTCTCTCCCAGCATCAAGGTCTTTTCCATGAGCTGTCTCTTCACATCAGATGTCCAAAGTATTGGTGCTTTGGCTTAAGCATCAGTCCTTCCAATGAATACTCAGGGTTGATTTCCTTTAGGACTGACTAGTTTGATCTCTCTGCTGTCCAAGGGACTCTCAGGGTCTTCTCCAGCACCACAATTTGAAAGCATCAGTTCTTGGGAACTCACTCTTCTTTATGGTCCAACTCTCACATTCATACATGACTACTGGAAAAACCATAGCTTTGACTATATGGACCTTTGTCGGCAAAGTGATGTCTCTTTGTCTAGGTTTGTTCATAGCTTTTCTTCCATGAAGCAAGTGTCTTTTAATTTCGTGACTGCGGTCACCCTCTTCAGTGATTTTGGAGCCCAATAAACTAATATCTGTCAATGTTTCCACATTTTCCCCATCTATTTGCCATGAAGTGATGGGACTGGATGCCTTGATCTTAGGGTTTTTTAATGTTGAGTTATAAGCCAGCTTTTTCAATATCCTTTTCCACGCTCATTAAGAGACTAACAGAGTTTTTCCAAGAGAACACACTGGTCATAGCAAACACCTTCTTCCAACAACGCAAGAGATAAGCTTTTATGTCTGTGATTCTTAGGTTGACTATTAGAAACCTCTCGTTTGTTTTCCAGAAGATGGCACTATAGCTCAAGTTTATGATTTCTCCATTCTTTACCATCTGTGTCCTGTTTTTGGCTATGTTCATTGTCTACTAGAGCTCTCGGGAGCTTACTCTGGTAGATGCACCTGAGAGCACACCCAAGAAGCATCTAGCAGAATGGGAAGAGATGTGTGTCTAGCTTTTAGTGTATTTGGCTCTTGCAGACATGGTAAGAAATTCCCCAGTGGTGACACACCCAGAGGCATATGGGTGGACTTTCTACTGAGCACAATTCTTTCAAGGCCATTTGAAATTCTTATCTGTCTCTTCATTATCCTCCCTCCCTCCAGTCACGGTGCTCCCACGTTAGTACTTTAGATGCTGGTGGAGAAAAATGTATTTCTCCAGCTGCATCCCATCCAGCTGAAATAGTCAGACCCTCTCTTATTGTCCCATTCTTTCACAGCAGGTTAGTCTCTACTAAATGAGTCAGCTCCAATTAGGGCCTTTTTGAGGGTGGGGAGGTGTAGAGAAATTTTCTGTTACCACTTCTTCTGGAATCAAACTTATCTTCGTTGTAGCAAAATGTGTATTTTTCTTGTTTATCTTTTTCTCCAATGATGTGTTGGAGTCTCCCTTCAGGAGGATTGTTGTTCTGCAAGTTCTCTTTCATGGGGAAGTGCTCAACATTTACCCAATCCTTGTCAAACAGGACCAAGAGGAGTCCAGACAGTCCTGCTGGTCCTGTTGGTTCTGCAGAATGTATAGAGGTTTGTCTGTCTTCTATCAGCTGCACTGATGGATGATTCTTCTTGGTTCCTTTGGAGCTAAGTGCAAAGTCTGGATATCCCCACAAAGTTGCCTTTGTTCACATATGGATGCTTACTTTATTGATTAAATAGTAGTTCATCAAGGAGGAATGTCTTATGCCAAATTACTGACATCACTTTTAATCCATTTTGAGTTTATTTTGTTTATAGCTTAAGACAGGAGCCTTGTTTTAGTCTTATTCATATGACTATACAGCTTTCCCACCAACATTTATTGAAGACACTGACCTTTACCCAGTATATAGTCTTGGCACCTTTGCAGTAAATTAGTTGACCGTATATGCTATGCATGGGCTTATTTTTAGGGTTTCCATTCTATTCCATTGTTCTATGTGTCTGTTTTTATGCCAATACCATATCCTTTTTGAAGCATAGTTGATTTACAATATAGCATTAGGTTCAGGTGTACAGTAAAGTGATTATGCATATAATTTTTTTCAGATTATTTGCTATTGTAAGTTATTACAAGATATTGAATATTTTATCCTGAATTATATGGTAAATCCTTGTTGCTTATGTATTTTATATATAATAATGTGTATCTGTTAATCCCATACTCTGAATTTTTCACCTCACTTTCCCCTTTGGTAGCCATAAGTTTGTTTCCTATGTCTATGGGTCTGTTTCTGTTTTTAAATAGGTTCTTTCGTATTATTTTTTAGATTCCACATGTAAGCAATGTCATATAATATTTTGTTTGACTTACTTCATTGGTATGATATTCTCTAGGTCACCCATGTTGCCACAGATGGCAACATTTCATCCCTTTTTATGCATGAGTAATATTCTCTCATGTACATATGTGCCACATCTTCTTTATTCACTCATCTTTCTATGGACATTTAGGTTGCTCTCATGTATTTGTTGTTGTAAATAATGCTGCTATGAACATTGGATTGCATGTGTCTTTTAAAATTAGAGTTTTCATTTTTTTCCAGATATATGGTCCAGCTCAGCCCAGGGACTGAACCCCAATCTCCTGCATTACAGGCAGATTCTTTATCATCTGAGCTACCAGGAAAGCCATTTTGATAGCTTTGTAATATGGCTTTAAATCAGAAAACGTGCTGCCTCCAACCCGATAAAAGTTTTTAAAGATTGCTTTGGCTATCCACTGTTTTTTTCTTATTAAGTATAATCAATTTACAATTTGTATTAGTTTTTGGTGTAGAGTAAGGTGATTTAAAGTCAATGGGTATTTTTCAGTCCTCATTTTATCTTTCTGCAGCATTTATCTAATTGAATTTTCCTTTCTCGACATATTCATTCTCTGGATTTCTTGGCACTGTCCTACTTCCCAGATTATTTATCCGTCTCCTATCTATATGATCATTTAGCTTCAATCTTGTCTGTGGACTCTTCACCTTTCCCATACCTTTAAGTTTTAGAATTTCTTAGAGCCCAGACCTTGGCTCTCTCTTTCATGTTCTTTCCTTAAGTAAACTCACCCAGACCCATGAATTCAGTTGACTTTCTAAAATAACTTACTAAAACATACTCTAACATTATTTGATCAAAGTTATTAATTCTGAGTATTTCATTTCAAAAACCTTCAACTCTTGGTATAGGTGAACTTTTTTTCTTTTTTTTTTAAATTAGTTTATTTTCCATTTTTTAACTTTACAATATTGTATTTGTTTCCCATACATTGACATGAATCCACCATGGGTGTACATGTTTACCCCTTCCAGAACCCCCCTTCCACCTCCCTCCCCATCCCATTCCTCTGGGTATAGGTGAATTTTGCTAGATAATAAAGTCACCTAAGAAATGAAATGTTGATTGTTCTTGCTCTTTGAGGTATATTTAGAACTATAAATTATATATCTTTACTGAATATATTCATGTGATTGAGATACTGTTAAAAATTAGGAAAAGAATTACTTGAAGTAGAATATATATCCTTGGATAAGTGCAGAATTTTAATATTTGTCCTCAAAAATATTTCTAAAAAACTAACATAAGGACTGTGTGCATGTGTGTTTAGTAGTTCAGTCGTGTCCAACTCTTTGCAACCCTTTGGACTGTAGCCCATCAGGATCCTCTGTCTATGGGTTTTTCCAGGTAAAAATACTGGAGTAGGTTGCCATGCCCTCCTTCAGGGGATCTTCCTGACCCAGGAATCAAACTCTCATCTCCGGGGTCTCCTGCATTGCAGGTGGATTCTTTACTTGCTGAGCCATCAAGGAAGGCCCAACATAAAGACTGTCTATGTTTAGTACTCAGTAGTTTTAGTTTACTTGAGCAAATTAAGAAAACTGTAACATATTTATGTTGGAGTATATGCTGACAGTTTTCTTGGAAAAAATAGAAATAGTGTTTAATTCTAAAAAGTGAAACATTAGAAATGACTTAAACAGCATAAGCCAATAGACATTTATTTTTACTTTAGTTGCATTTATTTTTTTACTCTTTCTCCATCCAATCAGTCTCACTCTCTGATATACCAGAACTATATCCCATAGCTCTACGACGGACCAGGATGTGACTTGCTTCATTTTTAGGAATCTCCATTTTGACTTTGGGTACACATTGATCTTTAGTTTTGCATAGCAGAACACCTTTTCGTATTGCTTCCATCAAGGCCATCCTTGCTTTATTGATCATTGGTAGAGCTGACGGAGGAGATTGCTTAAAGCCAGGACAAACTGGAGTTGATGAAGACTGAGACACTGATAGAGCCCAAGGGCTTGAAATGGAAGATGGTGACTGTACAAAGGAAATGAGTGATTGTAGAGTGGATAATTTTATTGACTTCAAACTTGATGATCTTGGGTGTGGTGTAGTCAAATGTCCTGTTGGTTGTGCAACTGAAGATCTTGGCAACTGTGCAACTGAAGATCTTGATGACTGTGTATCTAAACATCCTGATGATTGGGCAACTGAACGTCTTGGTAACTGGGCAACTGAAGGTTTTGATGATGAAATCAAAGATAGTGATGTTTGTGGATATGAAGATACTGATGATAGTGGAATTGAACTTTGTAGTATTTGTGGAGTTGAAGATCTTGGTAATGGTGCAATTGAAGATTTTGATGTTGGTGGAACCACATGTCTTGGTGGTGGTGGAAGTGAAGATATTAGTCTTGATGAAACTGAAGATCTTGGTGATTGTACATCTGATGCAGAGTCATTTAGATCTGTAACTGCAGCCCTCGATTGAATTCTAGGTGAAGTTACTGGAGGAGATAAAGGTGGAAGCATTTCCTGATCTTCACTTTGTGGGACTAGATCATCTTGTATCAGTTCATAATATTGGAAAGGTTCAGGTGCTGGATGAGAGAAATCTGTCTCAGGTGGTGTAATTAGAAGAGCTGTATCAAGAGTGGTCTTCAGGCATTCAGGAGGTAGTGATGCTGCTGGATCATTGAAAACAGCTGGTGTAAGTTGAGTCAGGGAATGTGTTACTGAGGAAAGACTTGTCCTCTTTGAAGCTCTTAATACAGCTAACCAATCAGATGGTAGTGGAGGTGGTGAATTGGGTGCTGTGGGACTCACAAATACCTCTGTTTTAAGATGAGTTTGAGGTTGGGGTTGAAAGTCTTCTCCCGTTCCAGTTCCATAATTGACATAGGTATGTGATTTTTTCACATCGCCAGCTCCATGCACTGGCCGTTGTAGAGGGCTGGATAACACCTTTCCTACAGTTCTTGTTAGAAGTTTACTGACTTCACTAAATGGGAAAGTGCAAAATGAATTTTCAGCTGATTGATCTACATATGAATGAGAGGTCTTACCACAGGCATCTGTGATATGGTCCACTGTAATATTATCTTCTATCTGTTGACCTTGAGGCACACATTTTGGCTCATATGGATAATCTAGGTGCTTCTTCTTTTGCTTGACCTTCCCTCCCTTTTGTTCTTCACCCTCAGAATATGAAACAGGATAAATCTTTAAACTTTCTCTACCATCTTGGCAGTAACGAGCAGGCAGAGTAAGAGATGATGTCTGTACACAGGAATCATGTTTTCCACACCTTTTAACAGATTTGGAAGAGTATACTTGCTGTGTTTGAAAAGCTGTATTTTGAAAGATCCTCTTTGATTTTCTAACTTGCAAGGACATTCCTTCATTTGGATCCTCTTGGGTAATGCCACCAGTTAACTGGATTACATTCTGTTGTAAAGTCTTCGGTTTGAAATAGAGCCTATCAACCTCTTTGGTTAGTTCCCCAAATATGTATTCAGTATATTTATTTAGATCATTTACTTGTCTAGCTATATTGTTTAAAGACATCTGGGTTACATAAACTAACTCCCCTCGAATTTTTCTGGGCCCTGCTGATTGATTTGAGGGCGCTTCATCTTTTTCTTCATTTAACGACATTTCAGAATCACAGTAGTTTACTAGGCAAAGTTGCGAGGGCACGCCTGTCTCACCTGTTTGAGCATCCGCAACTCTTTTCAGACTCACTCCAAGCTTTACAAGGTTTTGAATTCTGCCGGCAACATCTGGCAATTGGCAGACGCTGCTTGTATGCGAGAATAAAAGCTCCTGCCTCCAGATTTTGAGCAGTAGTAACCTGGCAACCAAGTCCTATGTCAGAATCTTAATATTGCGCAAGCAGTGAGAGAACAATGCCTTCAAATCATTGTCACTCCCCTCTGGCCCACCCTCTCTGGAACTCGTTTCACAAAGATAGAGACCAGCCGGAGAGGAACAGACAGGGTTATCACCTAACCTCTCATTTGCTAAGTCGCTTCAGTCGTGTCCGACCCCGTGCGACCCCATAGACAGCAGCCCACTAGGCTCCTCTGTCTCTGGGATTTTCTAGGCAAAAGTACTGGAGTGGGTTGCCATTTCCTTCTCCAGAAACCTCTCATTTAATGTTTCTCAAAATATGGCCATAGATATGAGAACATACTATCCCATGTGACCACCAACTTACTTCACTGACTTTAAATAGCATTTGTCTCTCATCTGATTCCAAAAATTATCTTACACTTGAAATGGTTATTCTGAGCTCCACTTGGATATCAACTTGTAGTTGTTCTCTTATTCTACCCACACGTACCTCTCCTCCCTGCATCTCTTATTTCTGAATACCACAAGTCCATCAATCCAGTTACTCATGTTCAAAACTTGGTGATTCACTTTATCCTTGACACTTCTCTTATTTCCATATCCAATCTACAATGTGGTCAATTCTATCTCAAATTATATTCCCCAATGTATCCACTTCTCTCCACCTACCTTACCACTAGTAAAGTAAATTTCTCACCATCTTTCATCAGAATGATCAGAGCAGCCTTCTAAATAGTGTTCCTGATCTTCTCTTTTCCTCTTCCAATCTATTCTCCTTCCTCCTTCCATCCATATGTCTGTGCATCCTTCCATTCATCATCTATCAAAGTAAGCCTTTAAAATATTCAGTTTATAAAGACCTCTGAGTAAGATGGTAGGGTATATAGCTAAATGACAAAAAAACTCATCCTCAAAAAATAAATTATATGAACAAAAATGAATTTTAAAATGAAAAAGTAAATACTTCAGCACCATAAAAAAATAAGGAGCATAATCCCCTACCATGCGCTAGGGAAACTGGTGTCCAAAGACATGGAGACCAGGGATTTTAGGAACTGGTACACAACTTCTATTCACATTGCTTAAGGAGTGTTTTGATGATGGGGTTGAGGCTGGTATTATTGACTGGAAGAAGCTGGTAAGCATTTGGAAAAGTGTCACGCATAACTCCAATCTGTAGGGAAAGGGTTGAAAAAAGCAAATGAGTTTCCTGGGTGAAAGGTACATAGCATCTCTCTATCCTCCATACTTCCACACTGAAACAAGAGTTTTTTGAAAAACCTTCCCGGACTCTCTAGCTGGGAGGAATACGGGAAAGAGAAGACAGAATGTCTTAAATAATCAGAGCTAATTGGTTGTAACAATAAAAGATTTAATTTGAACATATACTACAGATAACTGCAAAAAGAGTGGGTAGTCATTTGGGAAAAGGCACAAAGAAACTATCAGTATAAGTCTGTCTCCACAGCTGTGGGATAATAGGGCCTTGGCCAACCACCCCAAACTGCAAAACTGTAACATCATGGCTCCAGAACAAAGTATTAGCATTATAAACTTGAAAATATATGTTTAGTAAAGAAACACAAATTGGGAGATAAACTACAAAAGTTTAAGAGTTGTGATTATGTTATTGTTTTCATTTTTTATAGCAAAAATCCAACAGATACCTAAATCTAGAGATACAAGTTAAAATAAATATATAAAATTATAACTATAATAATTCATTTATTCTGCAATGTTTTTAAAGTGCTACCATATGATATTCACAGATTTCCACCCAGACATAAAAGCACATGCAAATACTCTGAGGCATGAACTAAAATGTCCTGAATGAGACCCTGCAAGAGGCCCTGTGGCTAGGAAATGGTATGAGGTGAGATTTGAGGGATTTATAAATGCATCCATGCAAAAGATGTATCAGAACTGTATTAGTGGTAGAGATAGTGAGAAGTGATTTCATTCAAGGTGTATTTTGGAGAGGAAGAACAAGTTTGTGACAGAGGATATGGAAATACAGTGTAAGCAAGAAGCAGTCAGGTGTTCTGAGGAAAGTTTGGGCCTGCAGATGAGCATTTGTAGTTGTTAGTGTGTAAATGGTGTTTAAAGTTATGGAATTGGATGAAAAATTCTAGGAGGAAACTACAGGTACAAAAAATTACATCCTTCATTATCATAAGGAATATAAACACATATTTAAAACAAATCATAAATGATGTAGAAAAGCTAAAGTATGAAGAACAATAATAACATAAAGAATTAGAATTAAGAAAGATCATTTCATATCAGCAAATTTTAATGGTATAAATTCATTTATTAAAATCAACAGAAGAGTGTTTGAAGCAACAGGGCTACAATAGTGAATAGTACAGATAAAGTCTCTGTCACCCTGGGGCTCTCATTCTACTGAATGAGATTAAAATAAACTAGTAAATAAATCAATATATAATATAACTTCAGATGGTGATATGTGCTGTCAAGGAATATAGAGCCAGTTGAGAAGATAGATGACTGTTCATTAAGGCCCTTCTGAGGAGATAATTGATGAGAATAACCCTAAATCCAAGTTACAAAAGCGATCTAAAACATTGACTTAAAAAGATGAAAGTAGAAGGATAGGATTCAACATGAAGAAAGCTGTAGTTATAATATTGATGTCAACCAGAATTGAATCTACATACACACGTTAAACAACACAGGAGAAATATGTCATTAAAAGTATAACTCAGAATGAATCTCTAATGGTTATGATATTGTATATAAAATAACACAGCATTAAAATATATAAACAAAAAATGGAATAAGCAAAAAACTAAAAATTTAGAAACACAATTGACAAAATTTAGCAAGGATGGAGAGAATCCAAATAAAATGAATAAAGTTGGTCTAATAGATCTATATGAAACCCTGCTGCCTGACACAAGAAAATGCACCTTTTTTACTTACCATTAGAATATTTATATATTTGGCTGTGTATTGGGCCACTACAAGTCTAAATAATTAAAAATCTATAAAAACAGTAAAGATCACATTATTTTAAAATAATTTCTTCTTATATAATCACTAGTATTTATTTTGTATATTTTAATTCCATTATTCTCTCAATATGTTTATTATAGTTGCAACTTCATTGTTATGGATTTACCTGTAGACCCACGTAGTGCTTTATCCTTCAAAATCAGTCTTCCGAAGTTAATATGATTATTTCTGGGTTTTCTGTATCATATAATTTTTATGTTTTTACTTTGAGAGGCTATATAACACAGTGATTAAGAGCATGTTTTGCAATCAGTCTAACTGGATTAAAATTTTGATAGTCTCAAGGACTAAGGAAATTTTCTCATCCTTTCATTTTCTCAGTTCTGATTTGTTACATGGTGTAATAATCACACTGATCTCATAGAGGTGCTGTGAAATTTAAAGTAATTCATTCATAGCATTTATGAAGAGCATCTTCCACACAATGTGTGCTGTGCTTAGTTGCTCAGTCGTGTTTGACTCTTTGCAACCCCATGGACTGTAGCCCACCAGACTACTCTTTTCATAGAATTCTCCAGGCAAGAATACTGGAGTAGGTAGCTGTTCCCTTCTCTAGGGGATCTTCTCTACCTAGGGATCAAACCTGAGACTCCGGCATTGCAGGTAGATTCTTTACCATCCTGCAACACAGTAAGCCCATTCTAAGTGTCAGCTATTATTATTACTTTCATTCTTTTTGAGTCATGGTGTTTGTCTCTTGATAGAAAGAAGTAATTTTTTTGACAATGTAGGATAATTTTTTTCTTAAAAATTGATGTTTCTAAGATTTATATTTATTTTTGCAATGCTTACATGGCTAGTCTCAATTGTATCAGCTTTTTCAATATTTTCTGTTTAAGAATCCTTTGATTTATTGTTTAGTGTCCTTTGATTTCAACTTTGAAGACTCTCCTTAGTATTTCTTACATGGCATATTTGCTAACAATGAATTCTCCCAGCTTTTTTTTTTTTTTTTTTTTTTTTTGGTCATCTGAGAATTCTTATTTTCTCCTTCAGAAGAATTTTGGTAAGGAATTATTTGTTGACACTTTTTTTTTCCTGTCAGTACTTTGAATGTTATCTGGCCTCCATTATTTCTAATTAGAAATCAACTGTTAATATTATTGAAGATCCTTTGTATGTGATGAATCACTTATCTCTTTATGCTCTCAAGATTCTGTTTTTTACTTTCAACAGTGATTTTGAAAGTAATCACTTTCAAATCACTTTCATTTTGATTTTGATGTGTCTACCTAAGTTTGCATTACTTGAGTTACTATTTGTACTACATTGAGTTTCTTGTATGTGTAGATTGATGTTTATCATCAAATTTTGGAAGTTTTCAAATATTATTTATGCAAGTATTCTTTCTGACTCTTCTTTTGTCTTCTCTGTCACTTCCTTTATGCATATTTATTACACTTAATGGTGTCCTACAGGTCTTTGAAACTCTGCTAATTTTCTTCCTTCTTTATTCTTTGTGTTCCTCAAATAGAAATTTTTATTTTTTTAAAAAATTTTTTACTATATTTAAATTTTTAAAACTTTTTATTTTGCATTGAGGTGCGGGCTGCCATCTATGGGGTCGCACAGAGTCGGCCACGACTGAAGCGACTTAGCAGCAGACCTGATTACCAGTGTCATGATAATTTCAATGGACAGCCAAGAGACTCAGCCATGCATACACATGTATCCATTCTTCCCACATTCCCTTACCACCCAGGTTGTCACATAAAATTGAGCAGAGTTCAGCGTGCTGTACAGTAGGTCATTATTGGCTATCCATTTTAAATATAGCAGT
>JAGTYA010000525.1:0-22934 GCA_024291935.2 Okapia johnstoni | reverse complement strand
CTGACTTTCCAGGTATCAATTCCCAGCCCCTTGTGATTTTCAGCCAGATGCAGCCTTGCAGGGTCTCTTCCTTAGAGTCAACAAAGGTAGCCCAAGGGACTGCTTATTCAGTCTTCCCTGGTGCAAGAGGTGTTTGGCTGTGAAGACGCCAGAACAATGGCTCTGCTCCCAGGGCCTCAGTTTCCCAGTCAGAACAGACGTAGTCTCCAGAGCTCTCTGCTACAGAGCAGACAAGGGGAAAAAGCGCTGTGGAGGGTGCCTTCACGTTCCAGGGCACTGTCGAAGCCTTACCTGGGCTTTGGATCCTGGGCACTGTGGCCTCTTTCACTGACTTTCCAGGTATCACTTCCCAGCCCCTTGTGATTTTCAGCCAGATGCAGCCTTGCAGAGTCTCTTCCTTAGAGTCAAAAAAGGTAGCCCAAGGGACTGCTTATTCAGTCTTCCCTGGTGCAAGAGGTGTTTGGCTGTGAAGACGCCAGAAGAATGGCTCTGCTCCCAGGGCCTCAGTTTCCCAGTCAGAACAGACCTAGTCTCCAGAGCTCTCTGCTACAGAGCAGACATGGGGAAAAAGCGCTGTGGAGGGAGGCTTCACGTTCCAGGGCACTGACGAAGCCTTACCTGGGCTTTGGAGCCTAGGCACTGTGGCCTCTTTCACTGACTTTCCAGGTATCACGTCCCAGCCCCTTGTGATTTTCAGCCAGATGCAGCCTTGCAGGGTCTCTTCCTTAGAGTCAAAAAAAGGTAGCCCAAGGGACTGCTTATTCAGTCTTCCCTGGTGCAAGAGGTGTTTGGCTGTGAAGACGCCAGAACAATGGCTCTGCTCCCAGGGCCTCAGTTTCCCAGTCAGAACAGACCTAGTCTCCAGAGCTCTCTGCTACAGAGCAGACATGGGGAAATAGCTCTGAGGAGGGTTCCTTGAGGCTCCCTGCCTTGGCGAAGCCCTACCCGGGTGCTGGGGCCTAGGCACTGTGGCCTCTTTCACTGACTTTCCAGGTATCACTTCCCAGCCCCTTGTGATTTTCAGCCATATGCAGCCTTGCAGGGTCTCTTCCTTAGAGTCAAAAAAGGTAGCCCAAGGGACTGCTTATTCAGTTTTCCCTGGTGCAAGAGGTGTTTGGCTGTGAAGACGCCAGAACAATGGCTCTGCTCCCAGGGCCTCAGTTTCCCAGTCAGAACAGACCTAGTCTCCAGAGCTCTCTGCTACAGAGCAGACATGGGGAAAAAGCTCTGAGGAGAGGGTTCCTTGAGGCTCCCTGCCTGTGGGGAAGCCCTACCCGGGTGCTGGGGCCTAGGCACTGTGGCCTCTTTCACTGACTTTCCAGGTATCACTTCCCAGCCCCTTGTGATTTTCAGCCAGATGCAGCCTTGCAGGGTCTCTTCCTTAGAGTCAAAAAAGGTAGCCCAAGGGACTGCTTATTCAGTCTTCCCTGGTGCAAGAGGTGTTTGGCTGTGAAGACGCCAGAACAATGGCTCTGCTCCCAGGGCCTCAGTTTCCCAGTCAGAACAGACCTAGTCTCCAGAGCTCTCTGCTACAGAGCAGACATGGGGAAAAAGCGCTGTGGAGGGTGCCTTCACGTTCCAGGGCACTGTCGAAGCCTTACCTGGGCTTTGGAGCCTAGGCACTGTGGCCTCTTTCACTGACTTTCCAGGTATCACTTCCCAGCCCCTTGTGATTTTCAGCCAGATGCAGCCTTGCAGGGTCTCTTCCTTAGAGTCAAAAAAGGTAGCCCAAGGGGAGACTGCTTATTCAGTCTTCCCTGGTGCAAGAGGTGTTTGGCTGTGAAGACGCCAGAACAATGGCTCTGCTCCCAGGGCCTCAGTTTCCCAGTCAGAACAGACCTAGTCTCCAGAGCTCTCTGCTACAGAGCAGACATGGGGAAAAAGCTCTGAGGAGGGTTCCTTGAGGCTCCCTGCCTTGGGGAAGCCCTACCCGGGTGCTGGGGCCTAGGCACTGTGGCCTCTTTTTCACTGACTTTCCAGGTATCACTTCCCAGCCCCTTGTGATTTTCAGCCAGATGCAGCCTTGCAGGGTCTCTTCCTTAGAGTCAAAAAAGGTAGCCCAAGGGACTGCTTATTCAGTCTTCCCTGGTGCAAGAGGTGTTTGGCTGTGAAGACGCCAGAACAATGGCTCTGCTCCCAGGGCCTCAGTTTCCCAGTCAGAACAGACCTAGTCTCCAGAGCTCTCTGCTACAGAGCAGACATGGGGAAAAAGCGCTGTGGAGGGTGCCTTCACGTTCCAGGGCACTGTCGAAGCCTTACCTGGGCTTTGGAGCCTAGGCACTGTGGCCTCTTTCACTGACTTTCCAGGTATCACTTCCCAGCCCCTTGTGATTTTCAGCCAGATGCAGCCTTGCAGGGTCTCTTCCTTAGAGTCAAAAAAGGTAGCCCAAGGGACTGCTTATTCAGTCTTCCCTGGTGCAAGAGGTGTTTGGCTGTGAAGACGCCAGAACAATGGCTCTGCTCCCAGGGCCTCAGTTTCCCAGTCAGAACAGACCTAGTCTCCAGAGCTCTCTGCTACAGAGCAGCAGACATGGGGAAAAAGCTCTGAGGAGGGTGCTTCACGTTCCAGGGCACTGTGGGGAAGCCTTACCTGGGCTTTGGAGCCTAGGCACTGTGGCCTCTTTCACTGACTTTCCAGGTATCACTTCCCAGCCCCTTGTGATTTTCAGCCAGATGCAGCCTTGCAGGGTCTCTTCCTTAGAGTCAAAAAAGGTAGCCCAAGGGACTGCTTATTCAGTCTTCCCTGGTGCAAGAGGTGTTTGGCTGTGAAGACGCCAGAACAATGGCTCTGCTCCCAGGGCCTCAGTTTCCCAGTCAGAACAGACCTAGTCTCCAGAGCTCTCTGCTACAGAGCAGACATGGGGAAATAGCTCTGAGGAGGGTGTTTCACGTTCCCTGGGCACTGTCGAAGCCTTACCTGGGCTTTGGGGCCTAGGCACTGTGGCCTCTTTCACTGACTTTCCAGGTATCACTTCCCAGCCCCTTGTGATTTTCAGCCAGATGCAGCCTTGCAGGGTCTCTTCCTTAGAGTCAAAAAAGGTAGCCCAAGGGACTGCTTATTCAGTCTTCCCTGGTGCAAGAGGTGTTTGGCTGTGAAGACGCCAGAACAATGGCTCTGCTCCCAGGGCCTCAGTTTCCCAGTCAGAACAGACCTAGTCTCCAGAGCTCTCTGCTACAGAGCAGACATGGGGAAAAAGCTCTGTGGAGGGTGCCTTCACGTTCCCCTGGCACTGTCGAAGCCCTTACCTGGGCTTTGGAGCCTAGGCACTGTGGCCTCTTTCACTGACTTTCCAGGTATCACTTCCCAGCCCCTTGTGATTTTCAGCCAGATGCAGCCTTGCAGGGTCTCTTCCTTAGAGTCAAAAAAGGTAGCCCAAGGGACTGCTTATTCAGTCTTCCCTGGTGCAAGAGGTGTTTGGCTGTGAAGACGCCAGAACAATGGCTCTGCTCCCAGGGCCTCAGTTTCCCAGTCAGAACAGACCTAGTCTCCAGAGCTCTCTGCTACAGAGCAGACATGGGGAAAAAGCGCTGAGGAGGGTTCCTTCACGTTCCAGGGCACTGTCGAAGCCTTACCTGGGCTTTGGAGCCTAGGCACTGTGGCCTCTTTCACTGACTTTCCAGGTATCACTTCCCAGCCCCTTGTGATTTTCAGCCAGATGCAGCCTTGCAGGGTCTCTTCCTTAGAGTCAAAAAAGGTAGCCCAAGGGACTGCTTATTCAGTCTTCCCTGGTGCAAGAGGTGTTTGGCTGTGAAGACGCCAGAACAATGGCTCTGCTCCCAGGGCCTCAGTTTCCCAGTCAGAACAGACCTAGTCTCCAGAGCTCTCTGCTACAGAGCAGACATGGGGAAATAGCTCTGAGGAGGGTTCCTTGAGGCTCCCTGCCTTGGGGAAGCCCTACCCGGGCTGCTGGGGCCTAGGCACTGTGGCCTCTTTCACTGACTTTCCAGGTATCACTTCCCAGCCCCTTGTGATTTTCAGCCAGATGCAGCCTTGCAGGGTCTCTTCCTTAGAGTCAAAAAAGGTAGCCCAAGGGACTGCTTATTCAGTCTTCCCTGGTGCAAGAGGTGTTTGGCTGTGAAGACGCCAGAACAATGGCTCTGCTCCCAGGGCCTCAGTTTCCCAGTCAGAACAGACCTAGTCTCCAGAGCTCTCTGCTACAGAGCAGACATGGGGAAAAAGCGCTGTGGAGGGTGTCCTTCACGTTCCAGGGCACTGTCGAAGCCTTACCTGGGCTTTGGAGCCTAGGCACTGTGGCCTCTTTCACTGACTTTCCAGGTATCACTTCCCAGCCCCTTGTGATTTTCAGCCAGATGCAGCCTTGCAGGGTCTCTTCCTTAGAGTCAAAAAAGGTAGCCCAAGGGACTGCTTATTCAGTCTTCCCTGGTGCAAGAGGTGTTTGGCTGTGAAGACGCCAGAACAATGGCTCTGCTCCCAGGGCCTCAGTTTCCCAGTCAGAACAGACCTAGTCTCCAGAGCTCTCTGCTACAGAGCAGACATGGGGAAAAAGCTCTGAGGAGGGTTCCTTGAGGCTCCCTGCCTTGGGGAAGCCTTACCCGGGTGCTGGGGCCTAGGCACTGTGGCCTCTTTCACTGACTTTCCAGGTATCACTTCCCAGCCCCTTGTGATTTTCAGCCAGATGCAGCCTTGCAGGGTCTCTTCCTTAGAGTCAAAAAAGGTAGCCCAAGGGACTGCTTATTCAGTCTTCCCTGGTGCAAGAGGTGTTTGGCTGTGAAGACGCCAGAACAATGGCTCTGCTCCCAGGGCCTCAGTTTCCCAGTCAGAACAGACCTAGTCTCCAGAGCTCTCTGCTACAGAGCAGACATGGGGAAATAGCTCTGAGGAGGGTTCCTTGAGGCTCCCTGCCTTGGGGAAGCCCTACCCGGGTGCTGGGGACTAGGCACTGTGGCCTCTTTCACTGACTTTCCAGGTATCACTTCCCAGCCCCTTGTGATTTTCAGCCAGATGCAGCCTTGCAGGGTCTCTTCCTTAGAGTCAAAAAAGGTAGCCCAAGGGACTGCTTATTCAGTCTTCCCTGGTGCAAGAGGTGTTTGGCTGTGAAGACGCCAGAACAATGGCTCTGATCCCAGGGCCTCAGTTTCCCAGTCAGAACAGACCTAGTCTCCAGAGCTCTCTGCTACAGAGCAGACATGGGGAAAAAGCGCTGTGGAGGGTGCCTTCACGTTCCAGGGCACTGACGAAGCCTTACCTGGGCTTTGGAGCCTAGGCACTGTGGCCTCTTTCACTGACTTTCCAGGTATCACTTCCCAGCCCCTTGTGATTTTCAGCCAGATGCAGCCTTGCAGGGTCTCTTCCTTAGAGTCAAAAAAGGTAGCCCAAGGGACTGCTTATTAAGTCTTCCCTGGTGCAAGAGGTGTTTGGCTGTGAAGACGTCAGAAACAATGACTCTGCTCCCAGGGCCTCAGTTTCCCAGTCAGAACAGACCTAGTCTCCAGAGCTCTCTGCTACAGAGCCGACATGGGGAAATAGCTCTGAGGAGGGTTCCTTGAGGCTCCCTGCCTTGGGGAAGCCCTACCCGGGTGCTGGGGCCTAGGCACTGTGGCCTCTTTCACTGACTTTCCAGGTATCACTTCCCAGCCCCTTGTGATTTTCAGCCAGATGCAGCCTTGCAGGGTCTCTTCCTTAGAGTCAAAAAATGTAGCCCAAGGGACTGCTTATTCAGTCTTCCCTGTTGCAAGAGGTGTTTGGCTGTGAAGACGCCAGAACAATGGCTCTGTTCCCAGGGCCTCAGTTTCCCAGTCAGAACAGACCTAGTCTCCAGAGCTCTCTGCTACAGAGCAGACATGGGGAAATAGCTCTGAGGAGGGTGCCTTCACGTTCCAGGGCACTGTCGAAGCCTTACCTGGGCTTTGGAGCCTAGGCACTGTGGCCTCTTTCACTGACTTTCCAGGTATCACTTCCCAGCCCCTTGTGATTTTCAGCCAGATGCAGCCTTGCAAGGTCTCTTCCTTAGAGTCAAAAAAGGTAGCCCAAGGGACTGCTTATTCAGTCTTCCCTGGTGCAAGAGGTGTTTGGCTGTGAAGACGCCAGAACAATGGCTCTGCTCCCAGGGCCTCAGTTTCCCAGTCAGAACAGACCTAGTCTACAGAGCTCTCTGCTACAGAGCAGACATGGGGAAAAAGCGCTGTGGAGGGTGCCTTCACGTTCCAGGGCACTGTCGAAGCCTTACCTGGGCTTTGGAGCATAGGCACTGTGGCCTCTTTCACTGACTTTTTCCAGGTATCACTTCCCAGCCCCTTGTGATTTTCAGCCAGATGCAGCCTTGCAGGGTCTCTTCCTTAGAGTCAAAAAAGGTAGCCCAAGGGACTGCTTATTCAGTCTTCCCTGGTGCAAGAGGTGTTTGGCTGTGAAGACTCCAGAACAATGGCTCTGCTCCCAGGGCCTCAGTTTCCCAGTCAGAACAGACCTAGTCTCCAGAGCTCTCTGCTACAGAGCAGACATGGGGAAAAATAGCTCTGAGGAGGGTTCCTTGAGGCTCCCTGCCTTGGGGAAGCCATACCCGGGTGCTGGGGCCTAGGCACTGTGGCCTCTTTCACTGACTTTCCAGGTATCACTTCCCAGCCCCTTGTGATTTTCAGCCAGATGCAGCCTTGCAGGGTCTCTTCCTTAGAGTCAAAAAAGGTAGCCAAGGGACTGCTTATTCAGTCTTCCCTGGTGCAAGAGGTGTTTGGCTGTGAAGACGCCAGAACAATGGCTCTGCTCCCAGGGCCTCAGTTTCCCATCAGAACAGACCTAGTCTCCAGAGCTCTCTGCTACAGAGCAGACATGGGGAAATAGCTCTGAGGAGGGTTCTTTGAAGCTCCCTGCCTTGGGGAAGCCCTACCCGGGTGCTGGTTCCTAGGCACTGTGGCCTCTTTCACTGACTTTCCAGGTATCACTTCCCAGCCCCTTGTGATTTTCAGCCAGATGCAGCCTCGCAGGGTCTCTTCCTTAGAGTCAAAAAAGGTAGCCCAAGGGACTGCTTATTCAGTCTTCCCTGGAGCAAGAGGTGTTTGGCTGTGAAGACGCCAGTACAATGGCTCTGCTCCCAGGGCCTCAGTTTCCCAGTCAGAACAGACCTAGTCTCCAGAGCTCTCTGCTACAGAGCAGACATGGGGAAATAGCTCTGAGGAGGGTTCCTTGAAGCTCCCTGCCTTGGGGAAGCCCTACCCGGGTGCTGGGGCCTAGGCACTGTGGCCTCTTTCACTGAATTTCCAGGTATCACTTCCCAGCCCCTTGTGATTTTCAGCCAGATGCAGCCTTGCAGGGTCTCTTCCTTAGAGTCAAAAAAGGTAGCCCAAGGGACTGCTTATTCAGTCTTCCCTGGTGCAAGAGGTGTTTGGCTGTGAAGACACCAGAACAATGGCTCTGCTCCCAGGGCCTCAGTTTCCCAGTCAGAACAGACCTAGTCTCCAGAGCTCTCTGCTACAGAGCAGACATGGGGAAAAAGCGCTGTGGAGGGAGGCTTCACGTTCCAGGGCACTGTCGAAGCCTTACCTGGGCTTTGGAACCTATGCACTGTGGCCTCTTTCACTGACTTTCCAGGTATCACTTCCGAGCCCCTTGTGATTTTCAGCCAGATGCAGCCTTGCAGGGTCTCTTCCTTAGAGTCAAAAAAGGTAGCCCAAGGGACTGCTTATTCAGTCTTCCCTGGTGCAAGAGGTGTTTGGCTGTGAAGACGCCAGAACAATGGCTCTGCTCCCAGGGCCTCAGTTTCCCAGTCAGAACAGACCTAGTCTCCAGAGCTCTCTGCTACAGAGCAGACATGGGGAAAAAGCGCTGTGGAGGGTGCCTTCACGTTCCAGGGCACTGTCGAGGCCTTACCTGGACTTTGGAGCCTAGGCACTGTGGCCTCTTTCACTGACTTTCCAGGTATCACTTCCCAGCCCCTTGTGATTTTCAGCCAGATGCAGCCTTGCAGGGTCTCTTCCTTAGAGTCAACAAACGTAGCCCAAGGGACTGCTTTTTCAGTCTTCCCTGGTGCAAGTGGTGTTTGGCTGTGAAGACGCCAGAACAATGGCTCTGCTCCCAGGGCCTCAGTTACCCAGTCAGAACAGACCTAGTCTCCAGAGCTCTCTGCTACAGAGCAGGCATGGGGAAATAGCTCTGAGGAGGGTTCCTTGAGGCTCCCTGCCTTGGGGAAGCCCTACCCGGGGGCTGCGGCCTAAGCACTGTGTCCTCTTTCACTGACTTTCCAGGTATCACTTTCCAGCCCCTTGTGATTTTCAGCCAGATGCAGCCTTGCAGGGTCTCTTCATTAGAGTCAAAATAGGTAGCCCATGGGACTGCTTATTCAGTCTTCCCTGGTACAAGAGGTGTTTGGCTGTGAAGACGCCAGAACAATGGCTCTGCTCCCAGGGCCTCAGTTTCCCAGTCAGAACAGACCTAGTCTCCAGAGCTCTCTGCTACAGAGCAGACATGGGGAAAAAGCGCTGTGGAGGGAGGCTTCACATTCCAGGGCACTGTCGAAGCCTTACCTGGGCTGTGGAGCCTAGGCACTGGACATGGGGAAAAAGCGCTGTTGAGGGTGCCTTCACGTTCCAGGGCACTGTCGAAGCCTTACCTTGGTTTTGGAGCGTCAAAAAAGGTAGCCCAAGGGACTGCTTATTCAGTCTTCCCTGGTGCAAGAGGTGTTTGGCTGTGAAGACGCCAGAACAATGGCTCTGCTCCCAGGGCCTCAGTTTCCCAGTCAGAACAGACCTAGTCTCCAGAGCTCTCTCTGCTACAGAGCAGACATGGGGAAAAAGCGCTGTGGAGGGTGCCTTCACGTTCCAGGGCACTGTCGAAACCTTACCTGGGCTTTGGAGCCTAGGCACTGTGGCCTCTTTCACTGACTTTCCAGGTATCAATTCCCAGCCCCTTGTGATTTTCAGCCAGATGCAGCCTTGCAGGGTCTCTTCCTTAGAGTCAAAAAAGGTAGCCCAAGGGACTGCTTATTCAGTCTTCCCTGGTGCAAGAGGTGTTTGGCTGTGAAGACGCCAGAACAATGGCTCTGCTCCCAGGGCCTCAGTTTCCCAGTCAGAACAGACCTAGTCTCCAGAGCTCTCTGCTACAGAGCAGACATGGAGAAAAAGCTCTGAGGAGGGTTCCTTGAGGCTCCCTGCCTTGGGGAAGCCCTACCCGGGTGCTGGGAGCCTAGGCACTGTGGCCTCTTTCACTGACTTTCCAGGTATCACTTCCCAGCCCCTTGTGATTTTCAGCCAGATGCAGCCTTGCAGGGTTTCTTCCTTAGAGTCAAAAAAGGTAGCCCAAGGGACTGCTTATTCAGTCTTCCCTGGTGCAAGAGGTGTTTGGCTGTGAAGACGCCAGAACAATGGCTCTGCTCCCAGGGCCTCAGTTTCCCAGTCAGAACAGACCTAGTCTCCAGAGCTCTCTCTGCTACAGAGCAGACATGGGGAAAAAGCGCTGAGGAGGGTGCCTTCACGTTCCAGGGCACTGTCGAAGCCTTACCTGGGCTTTGGAGCCTACGCTGTGGCCTCTTTCACTGACTTTCCAGGTATCACTTCCCAGCCCCTTGTGATTTTCAGCCAGATGCAGCCTTGCAGGGTCTCTTCCTTAGAGTCAAAAAAGGTAGCCCAAGGGACTGCTTATTCAGTCTTCCCTGGTGCAAGTGGTGTTTGGCTGTGAAGACGCCAGAACAATGGCTATGCTCCCAGGGCCTCAGTTTCCCAGTCAGAACAGACCTAGTCTCCAGAGCTCTCTGCTATAGAGCAGACATGGGGAAAAAGCGCTGTGGAGGGTGCCTTCACGTTCCAGGGCACTGTCGAAGCCTTACCTGGGCTTTGGAGCCTAGGCACTGTGGCCTCTTTCACTGACTTTCCAGGTATCACTTCCCAGCCCCTTGTGATTTTCAGCCAGATGCAGCCTTGCAGGGTCTCTTCCTTAGAGTCAAAAAAGGTAGCCCAAGGGACTGCTTATTCAGTCTTCCCTGGTGCAAGAGGTGTTTGGCTGTGAAGACGCCAGAACAATGGCTCTGCTCCCAGGGCCTCAGTTTCCCAGTCAGAACAGACCTAGTCTCCAGAGCTCTCTGCTACAGAGCAGACATGGGGAAAAAGCGCTCTGTGGAGGGTGCCTTCACGTTCCAGGGCACTGTCGAAGCCTTACCCGGGCTTTGGAGCCTAGGCACTGTGGCCTCTTTCACTGACTTTCCAGGTATCACTTCCCAGCCCCTTGTGATTTTCAGCCAGATGCAGCCTTGCAGGGTCTCTTCCTTAGAGTCAAAAAAGGTAGCCCAAGGGACTGCTTATTCAGTCTTCCCTGGTGCAAGAGGTGTTTGGCTGTGAAGACGCCAGAACAATGGCTCTGCTCCCAGGGCCTCAGTTTCCCAGTCAGAACAGACCTAGTCTCCAGAGCTCTCTGCTACAGAGCAGACATGGGGAAAAAGCGCTGTGGAGGGTTCCTTCACGTTCCCTGCCTTGGGGAAGCCTTACCCGGGCTTTGGAGCCTAGGCACTGTGGCCTCTTTCACTGACTTTCCAGGTATCACTTCCCAGCCCCTTGTGATTTTCAGCCAGATGCAGCCTTGCAGGGTCTCTTCCTTAGAGTCAAAAAAGGTAGCCCAAGGGACTGCTTATTCAGTCTTCCCTGGTGCAAGAGGTGTTTGGCTGTGAAGACGCCAGAACAATGGCTATGCTCCCAGGGCCTCAGTTTCCCAGTCAGAACAGACCTAGTCTCCAGAGCTCTCTGCTACAGAGCAGACATGGGGAAATAGCTCTGAGGAGGGTTCCCTTCAGGCTCCCTGCCTTGGGGAAGCCTACCCTGGGCTGGGAGCCTAGGCACTGTGGCCTCTTTCACTGACTTTCCAGGTATCACTTCCCAGCCCCTTGTGATTTTCAGCCAGATGCAGCCTTGCAGGGTCTCTTCCTTAGAGTCAAAAAAGGTAGCCCAAGGGACTGCTTATTCAGTCTTCCCTGGTGCAAGAGGTGTTTGGCTGTGAAGACGCCAGAACAATGGCTCTGCTCCCAGGGCCTCAGTTTCCCAGTCAGAACAGACCTAGTCTCCAGAGCTCTCTGCTACAGAGCAGACATGGGGAAAAAGCGCTGAGGAGGGTTCCTTCAGGCTTCCTGCCACTGGGGAAGCCTTACCTGGGCTTTGGAGCCTAGGCACTGTGGCCTCTTTCACTGACTTTCCAGGTATCACTTCCCAGCCCCTTGTGATTTTCAGCCAGATGCAGCCTTGCAGGGTCTCTTCCTTAGAGTCAAAAAAGGTAGCCCAAGGGACTGCTTATTCAGTCTTCCCTGGTGCAAGAGGTGTTTGGCTGTGAAGACGCCAGAACAATGGCTCTGCTCCCAGGGCCTCAGTTTCCCAGTCAGAACAGACCTAGTCTCCAGAGCTCTCTGCTACAGAGCAGACATGGGGAAAAAGCTCTGAGGAGGGTTCCTTGAGGCTCCAGGGCACTGGGGAAGCCTTACCTGGGCTTTGGGCCTAGGCACTGTGGCCTCTTTCACTGACTTTCCAGGTATCACTTCCCAGCCCCTTGTGATTTTCAGCCAGATGCAGCCTTGCAGGGTCTCTTCCTTAGAGTCAAAAAAGGTAGCCCAAGGGACTGCTTATTCAGTCTTCCCTGGTGCAAGAGGTGTTTGGCTGTGAAGACGCCAGAACAATGGCTCTGCTCCCAGGGCCTCAGTTTCCCAGTCAGAACAGACCTAGTCTCCAGAGCTCTCTGCTACAGAGCAGACATGGGGAAAAAGCGCTGTGGAGGGTGCCTTCACGTTCCAGGGCACTGTCGAAGCCTTACCTGGGCTTTGGATCCTAGGCACTGTGGCCTCTTTCACTGACTTTCCAGGTATCACTTCCCAGCCCCTTGTGATTTTCAGCCAGATGCAGCCTTGCAGAGTCTCTTCCTTAGAGTCAAAAAAGGTAGCCCAAGGGACTGCTTATTCAGTCTTCCCTGGTGCAAGAGGTGTTTGGCTGTGAAGACGCCAGAACAATGGCTCTGCTCCCAGGGCCTCAGTTTCCCAGTCAGAGCAGACCTAGTCTCCAGAGTTCTCTGCTACAGAGCAGACATGGGGAAAAAGCGCTGTGGAGGGAGGCTTCACGTTCCAGGGCCCTGACGAAGCCTTACCTGGGCTTTGGAGCCTAGGCACTGTGGCCTCTTTCACTGACTTTCCAGGTATCACTTCCCAACCCCTTGTGATTTTCAGCCAGATGCAGCCTTGCAGAGTCTCTTCCTTAGAGTCAAAAAAGGTAGCCCAAGGGACTGCTTATTCAGTCTTCCCTGGTGCAAGAGGTGTTTGGCTGTGAAGACGCCAGAACAGTGGCTCTGCTCCCAGGGCCTCAGTTTCCCAGTCAGAACAGACCTAGTCTCCAGAGCTCTCTGCTACAGAGCAAACATGGGGAAATAGCTCTGAGGAGGGTTCCTTGAGGCTCCCTGCCTTGGGGAAGCCCTACCCGGGTGCTGGGGCCTAGGTACTGTGGCCTCTTTCACTGACTTTCCAGGTATCACTTCCCAGCCCCTTGTGATTTTCAGGCAGATGCAGCCTTGCAGGGTCTCTTCCTTAGTGTCAAAAAAGGTAGCCCCAGGGACTGCTTATTCAGTCTTCCCTGAAGGAAGAGGTGTTTGGCTGTGAAGACCCCAGAACAATGGCTCTGCGCCCAGGGACTCAGTTTCCCAGTCAGAACAGACCTAGTCTCCAGAGCTCTCTGCTACAGAGCAGACATGGGGAAAAAGCGCTGTGGAGGGTGCCTTCACGTTCCAGGGCACTGTCGAAGCCTTACCTGGGCTTTGGAGCCTAGGCACTGTGGCCTCGTTCACTGACTTTCCAGGTATCACTTCCCAGCCCCTTGTGATTTTCAGCCAGATGCAGCCTTGCAGGGTCTCTTCCTTAGAGTCAAAAAAGGTAGCCCAAGGGACTGCTTATTCAGTCTTCCCTGGTGCAAGAGGTGTTTGGCTGTGAAGACGCCAGAACAATGGCTCTGCTCCCAGGGCCCCAGTTTCCCAGTCAGAACAGACCTAGTCTCCAGAGCTCTCTGCTACAGAGCAGACATGGGGAAATAGCTCTGAGGAAGGTTTCCTTGAGGCTCCCTGCCTTGGGGAAGCCCTACCCGGGTGCTGGCGCCTAGTCACTGTGGCCTCTTTCACTGACTTTCCAGGTATCACTTCCCAGCCCCTTGTGATTTTCAGCCAGATGCAGACTTGCAGTGTCTCTTCCTTAGAGTCAAAAAAGGTAGCCCAAGGGACTGCTTATTCAATCTTCCCTGGTGCAAGAGGTGTTTGACTGTGAAGAATCCAGAACAATGGCTCTGCTCCCAGGGCCTCAGTTTCCCAGTCAGAACAGACCTAGTCTCCAGAGCTCTCTGCTACAGAGCAGACATGGGGAAAAAGCGCTGTGGAGGGTGGCTTCACGTTCCAGGGCACTGTCGAAGCCTTACCTGGGCTTTGGAGCCTAGGCACTGTGGCCTCTTTCACTGACTTTCCAGGTATCACTTTCCAGCACCTTGTGATTTTCAGCCAGATTCAGCCTTGCAGGGTCTCTTCCTTAGAGTCAAAAAAGGTAGCCCAAGGGACTGCTTATTCTGTCTTCCCTGGTGCAAGAGATGTTTGGCTGTGAAAACGCCAGAACAATGGCTCTGCTCCCAGGGCCTCAGTTTCCCAGGCAGAACAGTCCTAGTATCCAGAGCTCTCTGCTACAGAGCAGACATGGGGAAATAGCTCTGAGGAGGGTTCCTTGAGGCTCCCTGACTTGGGGAAGCCCTAACCGGGTGCTGGGTCCTAGGCACTATGGCCTCTTTCACTGACTTTCCAGGTATCACTTCCCAGCCCCTTGTGATTTTCAGCCAGATGCAGCCTTGCAGGGTCTCTTCCTTAGAGTCAAAAAAGGTAGCACAAGGGACTGCTTATTCAGTCTTCCCTGGTGCAAGAGGTGTTTGGCTGTGAAGACGCCAGAACAATGGCTCTGCTCCCAGGGCCTCAGTTTCCCAGTCAGAACAGACCTAGTCTCCAGAGCTCTCTGCTACAGAGCAGACATGGGGAAAAAGCGCTGTGGAGGGTGCCTTCACGTTCCAGGGCACTGTCGAAGCCTTACCTGGGCTTTGGAGCCTAGGCACTGTGGCCTCTTTCACTGACTTTCCAGGTATCACTTCCCAGCCCCTTGTGATTTTCAGCCAGATGCAGCCTTGCAGGGTCTCTTCCTTAGAGTCAAAAAAGGTAGCCCAAGGGACTGCTTATTCAGTCTTCCCTGGTGCAAGAGGTGTTTGGCTGTGAAGACGCCAGAACAATGGCTCTGCTCCCAGGGCCTCAGTTAACCAGTCAGAACAGACCTAGTCTCCAGAGCTCTCTGCTACAGAGCAGGCATGGGGAAATAGCTCTGAGGAGGGTTCCTTGAGGCTCCCTGCCTTGGGGAAGACCTAACCGGGGGCTGCGGCCTAAGCACTGTGTCCTCTTTCCCTGACTTTCCAGGTATCACTTTCCAGCCCCTTGTGATTTTCAGCCAGATGCAGCCTTGCAGGGTCTCTTCATTAGAGTCAAAATAGTTAGCCCATGGGACTGCTTATTCAGTCTTCCCTGGTACAAGAGGTGTTTGGCTGTGAAGACGCCAGAACAATGGCTCTGCTCCCAGGGCCTCAGTTTCCCAGTCAGAACAGACCTAGTCTCCAGAGCTCTCTGCTACAGAGCAGACATGGGGAAAAAGCGCTGTGGAGGGAGGCTTCACATTCCAGGGCACTGTCGAAGCCTTACCTGGGCTGTGGAGCCTAGGCACTGTGGCCTCTTTCACTGACTTACCAGGTATCACTTCCCAGCCCCTTGTGATTTTCTGCCAGATGCAGCCTTGCAGGGTCTCTTCCTTAGAGTCAAAAAAGGTAGCCCAAGGGACTGCTTATTCAGTCTTCCCTGGTGCAAGAGGTGTTTGGCTGTGAAGACGCCAGAACAATGGCTCTCCTCCCAGGGCCTCAGTTTCCCAGTAAGAACAGACCTAGTCTCCAGAGCTCTCTGCTACAGAGCAGACATGGGGAAAAAGCGCTGTTGAGGGTGCCTTCACGTTCCAGGGCACTGTCGAAGCCTTACCTTGGTTTTGGAGCATAGGCACTGTGGCCTCTTTCACTGACTTTCCAGGTATCACTTCCCAGCCCCTTGTGATTTTCAGCCAGATGCAGCCTTGCCGGGTCTCTTCCTTAGAGTCAAAAAAGGTAGCCCAAGAGACTGCTTATTCAGTCTTCCCTGGTGAAAGAGGTGTTTGGCTGTGAAGACGCCAAAACAATCGCTCTGCTCCCAGGGCCTCAGTTTCCCAGTAAGAACAGTCCTAGTCTCCAGAGCTCTCTGCTACAGAGCAGACATGGGGAAATAGCTCTGAGGATGGTTCCTTGAGGCTCCCTGCCTTGGGGAAGCCCTACCCGGGTGCTGGGGCCTAGGCACTGTGGCCTCTTTCACTGACTTTCCAGGTATCACTTCCCAGCCCCTTGTGATTTTCAGACAGATGTAGCCTTGTAGGTTCTCTTCCTTAGAGTCAAAAAAGGTAGCCCAAGGGACTGCTTATTCAGTCTTCCCTGGTGCAAGAGGTGTTTGGCTGTGAAGACGCCAGAACAATGGCTCTGCTCCCAGGGCCTCAGTTTCCCAGTCAGAACAGACCTAGTCTCCAGAGCTCTCTCCTACAGAGCAGACATGGGGAAAAAGCGCTGTGGAGGGTGCCTTCACGTTCCAGGGCACTGTCGAAACCTTACCTGGCTTTGGAGCCTAGGCACTGTGGCCTCTTTCACTGACTTTCCAGGTATCACTTCCCAGCGCCTTGTGATTTTCAGCCAGATGCAGCCTTGCAGGGTCTCTTCCTTAGAGTCAAAAAAGGTGGCCAAGGGACTGCTTATTCAGTCTTCCCTGGTGCAAGAGATGTTTGGCTGTGAAGACGCCAGAACAATGGCTCTGCTCCCAGGGCCTCAGTTTCCCAGGCAGAACAGTCTTAGTCTCCAGAGCTCTCTGCTACAGAGCAGACATGGGGAAATAGCTCTGAGGAGGGTTCCTTGAGGCTCCCTGCCTTGGGGAAGCCCTACCCGGGTCCTGGGGCCTAGGCACTGTGGCCTCTTTCACTGACTTTCCAGGTATCACTTCCCAGCCCCTTGTGATTTTCAGCCAGATGCAGCCTTGCAGGGTTTCTTCCTTAGAGTCAACAAAGGTAGCCCAAGGGACTGCTTAATCAGTCTTACCTGGTGCAAGAGGTGTTTGGCTGTGAAGACGCCAGAACAATGGCTCTGCTCCCAGGGCCTCAGTATCCCAGTCAGAACAGACCTAGTCTCCAGAGCTCTCTTTTACAGAGCAGACATGGGGAAAAAGCGCTCTGGAGGGTGCCTTCACGTTCCAGGGCACTGTCGAAGCCTTACCTGGGCTTTGGAGCCTACGCACTGTGGCCTCTTTCACTGACTTTCCAGGTATCACTTCCCAGCCCCTTGTGATTTTCAGCCAGATGCAGCCTTGCAGTGTCTCTTCCTTAGAGTCAAAAAAGGTAGCCCAAGGGACTGCTTATTCAATCTTCCCTGGTGCAAAAGGTGTTTGGCTGTGAAGACGCCAGAACAATGGCTCTGCTCCCAGGGCCTCAGTTTACCAGTCAGAACAGACCTAGTCTCCAGAGCTCTCTGCTACAGAGCAGACATGGGGAAAAAAACGCTGTGGAGGGTGGCTTCACGTTCCAGGGTACTGTCGAAGCCTTACCTGGGCTTTGGAGCCTAGGCACTGTGGCCTCTTTCACTGACTTTCCAGGTATCACTTCCCAGCGCCTTGTGATTTTCAGCCAGATGCAGCCTTGCAGGGTCTCTTCCTTAGAGTCAAAAAAGGTAGCCCAAGGGACTGCTTATTCAGTCTTCCCTGGTGCAAGAGATGTTTGGCTGTGAAGACGCCAGAACAATGGCTCTGCTCCCAGGGCCTCAGTTTCCCAGGCAGAACAGTCTTAGTCTCCAGAGCTCTCTGCTACAGAGCAGACATGGGGAAATAGCTCTGAGGAGGGTTCCTTGAGGCTCCCTCCCTTGGGGAAGCCCTACCCGGGTGCTGGGGCCTAGGCACTGTGGCCTCTTTCACTGACTTTCCAGGTATCACTTCCCAGCCCCTTGTGATTTTCAGCCAGATGCAGCCTTGCAGGGTCTCTTCCTTAGAGTCAAAAAAAGGTAGCCCAAGGGACTGCTTATTCAGTCTTCCCTGGTGCAAGAGATGTTTGGCTGTGAAGACGCCAGAACAATGGCTCTGCTCCCAGGGCCTCAGTTTCCCAGTCAGAACAGACCTAGTCTCCAGAGCTCTCTGCTACAGAGCAGACATGGAAAATAGCTCTGAGGATGGTTCCCTTGAGGCTCCCTGCCTTGGGGAAGCCCTACCCGGGTGCTGGGGCCTAGGCACTGTGGCCTCTTTCACTGACTTTCCAGGTATCTCTTCCCAGCCCCTTGTGATTTTCAGCCAGATTCAGCCTTGCAGGGTCTCTTCCTTAGAGTCAAAAAAGGTAGCCCAAGGGACTGCTTATTCAGTCTTCCCTGGTGCAAGATGTGTTTGGCTGTGAAGACGCCAGAACAATGGCTCTGCTCCCAGGGCCTCAGTTTCCCAGTCAGAACAGACCTAATCTCCAGAGCTCTCTGCTACAGAGCAGACATGGAGAAATAGCTCTGAGGAAGGTTCCTTGAGGCTCCCTGCCTTGGGGAAGCCCTACCCGGGTGCTGGGGCCTAGGCACTGTGGCCTCTTTCACTGAATTTCCAGGTATCACTTCCCAGCCCCTTGTGATTTTCAGCCAGATGCAGCCTTGCAGGGTCTATTCCTTAGATTCAAAAAAGGTAGCTCAAGGGACTGCTTATTCTTTATTCAGTCTTCCCTGGTGCAAGAGGTGTTTGGCTGTGAAGATGCCAGAACAATGGCTCTGCTCCCAGGGCCTCAGTTTCCCAGTCAGAACAGACCTAGTCTCCAGATCTCTCTGCTACAGAGCAGACATGGGGATAAAGAGCTTCGGAGGGTGCCTTCACGTTCCAGGGCACTGTCGAAGCCTTACCTGGGCTTTGGAGCCTAGGCACTGTGGCCTCTTTCACTGACTTTCCAGGTATCACTTCCCAGCCCTTTGTGATTTTCAGCCAGATGCAGCCTTGCAGGGTCTCTTCCTTAGAGTCAAAAAAGGTAGCCCAAGGGACTGCTTATTCAGTCTTCCCTGGTGCAAGAGGTGTTTGGCTATGAAGACGCCAGAACAATGGCTCTGCTCCCAGGGCCTCAGTTTCCCAGTCAGAACAGACCTAGTCTCCAGAGCTCTCTGCTACAGAGCAAACATGGGGAAAAAGCGCTGTGGAGGGTGCCTTCACGTTCCAGGGCACTGTCGAAGCCTTACCTGGGCTTTGGAGCCTAGGCACTGTGGCCTCTTTAACTGACTTTCCAGGTATCACTTCCCAGCCCCTTGTGATTTTCAGCCAGATGCAGCCTTGCAGGGTCTCTTCCTTAGAGTCAAAAAAGGTAGCCCAAGGGACAGCTTATTCAGTCTTCCCTGCTGCAAGAGGTGTTTGGCTGTGAAGACGCCAGAATAATGACTCTGCTCCCAAGGCCTCAGTTTCCCAGTTAGAAAAGACCTAGTCTCCAGAGCTCTCCTCTACAGAGCAGATATGGGGAAATAGCTCTGAGGAGGGTTCCTTGAGTCTCCCAGCCTTGTGGAAGCCCTACCCGGGTGCTGGGGCCTAGGCACTGTGGCCTCTTTCACTGATTATCCAGGTATCACTTCTCGGCCCCTTGTGATTTTCAGCCAGATGCAGCCTTGCAGGGTTTCTTCCTTAGAGTCAAAAAAGTTAGCCCAAGGGACTGCTTATTCAGTCTTCCCTGGTGCAAGAGGTGTTTTTGGTTGTGAAGACGCCAGAGCAAATGGCTCTGCTCGCAGGGCATCAGTTTCCCAGTCAGAACAGACCTAGTCTCCAGAGCTCTCTGCTACAGAGCCCACATGGGGAAATAGCTCTGTGGAGGGTTCCTTGAGGCTCCCTGCCTTGGGGAAGCCCTACCCGGATGCTGGGGCCTAGGCACTGTGGCCTCTTTCACTGACGTTCCAGGTATCACTTCCCAGCCCCTGTGATTTTCAGCCAGATGCAGCCTTGCAGGGTCTCTTCCTTAGAGTCAAAAAAAGTAGCCCAAGGGACTGCTTATTCAGTCTTCCCTGGTGCAAGAGGTGTTTGGCTATGAAGACGCCAGAACAATGGCTCTGCTCCCAGGGCCTCAGTTTCCCAGTCAGAACAGACCTAGTCTCCAGAGCTCTCTGCTACAGAACAGACATGGGGAAATAGCTCTGAGGAGGGTTCTTTGAGGCTCCCTGCCTTGGGAAGCCCTACCTGGTGCAGGGGCCTAGGAACTGTGGCCTCTTTCACTGACTTTCCAGGTATCACTTCCCAGCCCCTTGAGATTTTCAGCCAGATGCAGCCTTGCAGGGTCTCTTCCTTAGAGTCAAAAAAGATAGCCCAAGGGACTGCTTATTCAGTCTTCCCTGGTGCAAGAGGTGTTTGGCTGTGAAGACGCCAGTACAATGGCTTTGCTCCCAGGGCCTCAGTTTCCCAGTCAGAACAGATCTAATCTTCAGAGCTCTCTGCTACAGAGCAGACATGGGGAAATAGCTCTGAGGAGAGTTCCTTGAGGCTCCCTGCCTTGGGGAAGCCCTACCTGGGCTTTGGAGCCTAGGCACTGTGGCCTCTTTCACTGACTTTCCAGGTATCACTTCCCAGCCCCTTGTGATTTTCAGCCAGATGCAGCCTTGCAGGTTCTCTTCCTTAGAGTCAAAAAAGGTAGCCCAAGGGACTGCTTATTCAGTCTTCCCTGGTGCAAGAGGTGTTTGGCTGTGAAGACGCCAGAACAATGGCTCTGCTCCCAGGGCCTCAGTTTCCCAGTCAGAACAGACCTAGTCTCCAGAGCTCTCTGCTACAGAGCAGACATGGGGAAAAAGCGCTGTGGAGGGTGCCTTCACGTTCCAGGGCACTTTCGAAGCCTTACCTGGGCTTTGCAGCTTAGGCACTGTGGCCTCTTTCACTGACTTACCAGGCGTCACTTCCCAGACCCTTGTGATTTTCAGCCAGATGCAGCCTTGCAGGGTCTCTTCCTTAGAGTCAAAAAAGGTAGCCCAAGGGACTGTTTATTCAGTCTTCCCTGGTGCAAGAGGTGTTTGGCTGTGAAGACGCCAGAACAATGGCTCTGCTCCCAGGGCCTCAGTTTCCCAGTCAGAACAGACCTAGTCTCCAGAGCTCTCTCCTACAGAGCAGACATGGGGAAAAAGCGCTGTGGAGGGTGCCTTCACGTTCCAGGGCACTGTCGAAACCTTACCTGGCTTTGGAGCCTAGGCACTGTGGCCTCTTTCACTGACTTTCCAGGTATCAATTCCAAGCCCGTTGTGATTTTCAGCCAGATGCAGCCTTGCAGGGTCTCTTCCTTAGAGTCAAAAAAGGTAGACCAAGCGACTGCTTATTCAGTCTTCCCTGGTGCAAGAGGTGTTTGGCTGTGAAGACGCCAGAACAATTGCTCTGCTCCCAGGGCCTCAGTTTCCCAGTCAGAACAGACCTAGTCTCCAGAGCTCTCTGCTACAGAGCAGATATGGAGAAATAGCTCTGAGGAGGGTTCCTTGAGGCTCCCTGCCTTGGGGAAGCCCTACACGGGTGCTGGGGCCTAGGCACTGTGGCCTCTTTCACTGACTTTCCATGTATCACTTCCCAGCCCCTTGTGATTTTCAGCCAGATGCAGCCTTGCAGGGTTTCTTCCTTAGAGTCAACAAAGGTAGCCCAAGGGACTGCTTAATCAGTCTTACCTGGTGCAAGAGGTGTTTGGCTGTGAAGACGCCAGAACAATGGCTCTGCTCCCAGGGCCTCAGTATCCCAGTCAGAACAGACCTAGTCTCCAGAGCTCTCTTTTACAGAGCAGACATGGGGAAAAAGCGCTCTGGAGGGTGCCTTCACGTGATTTTTCAGCCAGATGCAGCCTTGCAGGGTCTCTTCTTAGAGTCAAAAAAGGTAGCCCAAGGGACTGCTTATTCAGTCTTCCCTGGTGCAAGAGGTGTTTGGCTGTGAAGACGCCAGAACAATGGCTCTGCTCCCAGGGCCTCAGTTTCCCAGTCAGAACAGACCTAGTCTCCAGAGCTCTCTGCTACAGAGCAGACATGGGGAAAAAGCTCTGAGGAGGGTGCCTTCACGTTCCCTGGGCACTTGTCGAAGCCTTACCTGGGCTTTGGGGCCTAGGCACTGTGGCCTCTTTCACTGACTTTCCAGGTATCACTTCCCAGCCCCTTGTGATTTTCAGCCAGATGCAGCCTTGCAGGGTCTCTTCCTTAGAGTCAAAAAAGGTAGCCCAAGGGACTGCTTATTCAGTCTTCCCTGGTGCAAGAGGTGTTTGGCTGTGAAGACGCCAGAAACAATGGCTCTGCTCCCAGGGCCTCAGTTTCCCAGTCAGAACAGACCTAGTCTCCAGAGCTCTCTGCTACAGAGCAGACATGGGGAAAAAGCTCTTGAGGAGGGTGCCTTCACGTTCCAGGGCCTCTGTCGAAGCCTTACCTGGGCTTTGGAGCCTAGGCACTGTGGCCTCTTTCACTGACTTTCCAGGTATGCACTTCCCAGCCCCTTGTGATTTTCAGCCAGATGCAGCCTTGCAGGGTCTCTTCCTTAGAGTCAAAAAAGGTAGCCCAAGGGACTGCTTATTCAGTCTTCCCTGGTGCAAGAGGTGTTTGGCTGTGAAGACGCCAGAACAATGGCTCTGCTCCCAGGGCCTCAGTTTCCCAGTCAGAATCAGACCTAGTCTCTCCAGAGCTCTCTGCTACAGAGCAGACATGGGTAAATAGCTCTGAGGAGGTTCCTTGAGGCTCCCACATGCCTTGGGGGAAAAGCCCTCACCCGGGTGCTGGGGCCTAGGCACTGTGGCCTCTTTCACTGACTTTCCAGGTATCACTTCCCAGCCCCTTGTGATTTTCAGCCAGATGCAGCCTTGGCAGGGTCTCTTCCTTAGAGTCAAAAAAGGGGGTAGCCCAAGGGACTGCTTATTCAGTCTTCCCTGGTGCAAGAGGTGTTTGGGTGTGAAGACGCCAGAAACAATGGCTCTTGCTCCCAGGGCCTCAGTTTCTTCCCAGTCAGAACAGACCTAGTCTCCAGAGCTCTCAGATACAGAGCAGACATGGGGAAAAAACGCTGTGGATGGGTGCATTCCACGTTTCCATGGGCACTGTACGAAGCTCCTTACCTGGGTGCTTTGGGGCCTAGGCACTGTGGCCTCTTTAGAACTGACTTTCCAGGTATCTCTTCCCAGCCCCTTGTGATTTTCAGCCAGATGCAGCCTTGCAGGGTCTTCTCCTTCCTTAGAGTCAAAAAAAGGTTAGAGCCCAAGGGACTGGTTATTCAAGTCTTCCCTGGTGCAAGAGGTGTTTTGGCTGTGAAGACGCCAGAACAATGGCTCTGCTCCCAGGGCCTCGGTTTACCAGTCAGAACAGACCTAAGTCTTCCAGAGCTCTCTGCTACAGAGCAGACAAGGGGAGGGACAATAGCTCTGAGGAAGGTTCCTTGAGGCTCCCTGCCTTGGGGAAGCCTGCTACCCCTGGTGCTGGGGACCTAGGCCACTGTGGCCTCTTTCACTTGAATTTCCAGGTATCTTACTTCCCAAGCCCTTGTGATTTATTCAGCCAGATGCAGCCTTGCAGGGTCTCCTTTCCCTAAGAATCAAAAAGGGTCCAGCCTTCCCCGGGACTGCTTATTCAGTCCTTCCATGGTGCAAGAGGTGTTTGGCTTGTGAAAGACGCCAGAACAATGGCTCTCTGCTCCCAGGGCCTCAGTTTCCCAGTCAGAACAGACCTAGTCTCCAGAGCTCTCTGCTACAGAGCAGACATGGGGAAGGAATAGCTCTGAGGAAGGTTACCTTGAGGCCTCCCTGCCTTGGGTTTTGAAGCCCTACCCGGGTGCTGGGGCCTAGGCACTGTGGCCACTTTCACTGACTTTCCAGGTATCCACTTCCCAGCCCCCTTGTGATTCTCAAGCCAGATTCAGCCTTGCAGGG
>JAGTYA010000524.1:0-22941 GCA_024291935.2 Okapia johnstoni | reverse complement strand
TCCCCGTTCACGTCCAGCGGAACTGTACTCGCTTGCCGATGGGGTTCCTCGGGGACCTTTGGTCTTGCGGCCGGAACTGGCCCCTTTGGGCCTCTTCTCGAACCTCAGGAGAGGCGAGAGTCCCGCTCTGGAGGTGCGAGGGAATTCGCCGTCGCTGCAAGATCCCAAGTGCCCCCGTCTCGCAAGAAGGGGGGCACGTGGGAACGGCCCTTGGCGGTGTGGCGGGAAGCCTCCCCCTCTTTCTTTGGCAGGTTTTTGGGCCCGGGTATCTAAGGGGGACACCTGGGCAGTCGCCCGCAATGAGTCAAGCCCCGTTCCCGAAAGCCGGAACAGGTGCCGGGGCATGCTCTCCATGCACTGCAAGGGAAAAGCCAAGCGCCTCCTCCCACTTTGGGCGTGGCCTCCCGGGGGTGTTCTCGGACCTTGCGGCGGTGCATTCTCGAGTTGGGCGGCGGGTTACCCCGGCCCGTCTCCCCCGTTAGCCCAGCGGGTCACCATGCCTCCTTTCGAGCGGACACAGGGGCCCGAGCAGCCTCGGAGATTCGCGCAGGAGGCGCTGCAACGCGCCCTGGGTCCGCATCAGGCCATGGAGCTAGGACCATCCTCGGGGGTCCCCGGAGGGGGGGAGGGGACAAGTATAACTGGGCACCTGTGGTTGGCTCCAGGGAAGTCGAGGGGAACTCAGCCTTTCTCTCCGGTCACGCCAGGGCCAATCGGGCTTCCCTCAAATGCAGGGGCGAAGGGTAGTTGTTTTTCGCGCGGCGGCACGGGGGGAAGGGGGGGTGGCCTCCTCTGAAATCGGGGCCGTGGCGCCTCGGGGAGCCTCTCTTGTTGCCTCTGAGAAGTCCAGGCCTCCTTCTTTGACATCGCCAGGGGCTGCTGGGCTTCCCCTCGCCTCACGTCCAGGGAACTGGACTCGCTTGCCGATGGGGGTTCCTCGGGGACCTTTGGTCTTGCGGCCGGAACTGGCCCCTTGGGGCCTCTTCTCGAACCTCAGGAGAGGCGAGAGTCCCGCTCTGGAGGTGCGAGGGAATGTAGGGATTTGCGATGGCATTCAGGAAGGGGATTGGACCCCCCTTTCGAGAGGAGGGGCCGACGGCGACGGGGGCCCTCGCGAGCGGCCTCTGGAGACTCAGGGTTCCGCTCGCCTGTGGACACGGGTATCCCAGGGAACCTCTGGGGGCGCCTAGAGGGAGTCCAGCCTCCGTTGCAGCGCCAGAGAGAAGGCAGGACGGCTCTCGCGTCGCTGCAGATCCCAAGGGCCCCGTCTCGCAAGGAGGGGGGCCCGGGGGACGCCCTCGCGTGTGGCGGGAAGCCCCGCTTTCTTGGCAGGTTGGCCCGGGGATCTCGGGGGACACCTGGAGTCGCCCGCAAGGAGTCAAGCCCCGTTCGGAGCCGGAACAGGTGCCGGGGCATGCTCTCCATGCCCTGCAAGGGAAAAGCGCCTCCTCCCTCTATGGGCGTGGCCTCACGGGGGTGTTCTCGACTTGCGGCGGTGCATTCTCGAGTTGCGGCGGGTACCCCGGCCCGTCTCCCCCGTTAGCCCAGCGGGGTCGCCATGCCTCCTTTCGAGCGGACAGGGGCCCGAGCAGCCTCGGGATTCGCCAGGAGGCGCTGCAGCGCCCTGGGTCCGCGTCAGGCATGGAGCTAGGACCCTCGGGGGTCCCCGGAGGGGGGGAGGGGACAGGTATAACTGGCACCTGTGGGGTGGCCTCCAGGGAGTCGAGGGGACTCAGCCTTTCTCTCCGGTCACAGCCAAGGGCAATCGGGCTTTCCCTCGAATGCAGGGGCGAAGGTCGTGCTTTTTTCCGCGCGGCGCAGGGGGAAGCGGGGGTGGCCTCTCTGAATCGGGGGCGTGGCGCCTCGGGGAGCCTCTCTTGTTGCCTCTGAGAAGTCCAGGCCTCCTTTGACATCGCCAGGGGCTGCTGGGCTTCCCCTCGCCTCACGTCCAGGGAACTGGACTCGCTTGCCGATGGGGTTCCTCGGGGACCTTTGGTCTTGCGGCCGGAACTGGCCCCTTGGGGCCTCTTCTCGAACCTCAGGAGAGGCGAGAGTCCCGCTCTGGAGGTGCGAGGGAATGTAGGGATTGCGATGGCATTCAGGAAGGGGATTGGACCCCCCTTTCGAGAGGAGGGGCCGACGGCGACGGGGGGCCCCTCGCGAGCGGCCTCTGGAGACTCAGGGTTCCGCTCGCCTGTGGACACGGGTATCCCAGGGAACCTCTGGGGGCGCCTAGAGGGAGTCCAGCCTCCGTTGCAGCGCCAGAGAGAAGGCAGGACGGCTCTCGCGTCGCTGCAGATCCCCCAAGGGCCCCGTCTCGCAAGGAGGGGGGCCCGGGGGGACGCCCTCTCGCGGTGTGGCGGGAAGCCCCGCTTTCTTGGCAGGTTGGCCCGGGGATCTCGGGGGACACCTGGAGTCGCCCGCAAGGAGTCAAGCCCCGTTCGGGAGCGGGAACAGGTGCCGGGGCATGCTCTCTCCATGCCCTGCAAGGGAAAAGCGCCTCCTCCCTCTATGGGCGTGGCCTCACGGGGGTGTTCTCGACTTGCGGCGGTGCATTCTCGAGTTGCGGCGGGTACCCCGGCCCGTCTCCCCCGTTAGCCCAGCGGGGTCGCCATGCCTCCTTTCGAGCGGACAGGGGCCCGAGCAGCCTCGGGATTCGCCAGGAGGCGCTGCAGCGCCCTGGGTCCGCGTCAGGCATGGAGCTAGGACCCTCGGGGGTCCCCGGAGGGGGGGAGGGGACAGGTATAACTGGCACCTGTGGGGTGGCCTCCAGGGAGTCGAGGGGACTCAGCCTTTCTCTCCGGTCACAGCCAAGGGCAATCGGGCTTCCCCTCGAATGCAGGGGCGAAGGTCGTGCTTTTCCGCGCGGCGCAGGGGGAAGCGGGGGTGGCCTCTCTCTGAATCGGGGGCGTGGCGCCTCGGGGAGCCTCTCTTGTTGCCTCTGAGAAGTCCAGGCCTCCTTTGACATCGCCAGGGGCTGCTGGGCTTCCCCTCGCCTCACGTCCAGGGAACTGGACTCGCTTGCCGATGGGGGTTCCTCGGGGACCTTTGGTCTTGCGGCCGGAACTGGCCCCTTGGGGCCTCTTCTCGAACCTCAGGAGAGGCGAGAGTCCCGCTCTGGAGGTGCGAGGGAATGTAGGGATTGCGATGGCATTCAGGAAGGGGATTGGACCCCCCTTTCGAGAGGAGGGGCCGACGGCGACGGGGGGCCCCGCGCGAGCGGCCTCTGGAGACTCAGGGTTCCGCTCGCCTGTGGACACACGGGTATCCCAGGGAACCTCTGGGGGCGCCTAGAGGGAGTCCAGCCTCCGTTGCAGCGCCAGAGAGAAGGCAGGACGGCTCTCGCGTCGCTGCAGATCCCAAGGGCCCCGTCTCGCAAGGAGGGGGGCCCGGGGGACGCCCTCGCGGTGTGGCGGGAAGCCCCGCTTTCTTGGCAGGTTGGCCCGGGGATCTCGGGGGGGACACCTGGAGTCGCCCGCAAGGAGTCAAGCCCCGTTCGGAGCCGGAACAGGTGCCGGGGCATGCTCTCCATGCCCTGCAAGGGAAAAGCGCCTCCTCCCTCTATGGGCGTGGCCTCACGGGGGTGTTCTCGACTTGCGGCGGTGCATTCTCGAGTTGCGGCGGGTACCCCCGGCCCGTCTCCCCCGTTAGCCCAGCGGGGTCGCCATGCCTCCTTTCGAGCGGACAGGGGCCCGAGCAGCCTCGGGATTCGCCAGGAGGCGCTGCAGCGCCCTGGGTCCGCGTCAGGCATGGAGCTAGGACCCTCGGGGGTCCCCGGAGGGGGGGAGGGGACAGGTATAACTGGCACCTGTGGGGTGGCCTCCAGGGAGTCGAGGGGACTCAGCCTTTCTCTCCGGTCACAGCCAAGGGCAATCGGGCTTCCCCTCGAATGCAGGGGCGAAGGTCGTGCTTTTCCGCGCGGCGCAGGGGGAAGCGGGGGTGGCCTCTCTGAATCGGGGGCGTGGCGCCTCTGGGAGCCTCTCTTGTTGCCTCTGAGAAGTCCAGGCCTCCTTTGACATCGCCAGGGGCTGCTGGGCTTCCCCTCGCCTCACGTCCAGGGAACTGGACTCGCTTGCCGATGGGGGTTCCTCGGGGACCTTTGGTCTTGCGGCCGGAACTGGCCCCTTGGGGCCTCTTCTCGAACCTCAGGAGAGGCGAGAGTCCCGCTCTGGAGGTGCGAGGGAATGTAGGATTGCGATGGCATTCAGGAAGGGGATTGGACCCCCCTTTCGAGAGGAGGGGCCGACGGCGACGGGGGGCCCCTCGCGAGCGGCCTCTGGAGACTCAGGGTTCCGCTCGCCTGTGGACACGGGTATCCCAGGGAACCTCTGGGGGCGCCTAGAGGGAGTCCAGCCTCCGTTGCAGCGCCAGAGAGAAGGCAGGACGGCTCTCGCGTCGCTGCAGATCCCAAGGGCCCCGTCTCGCAAGGAGGGGGGCCCGGGGGACGCCCTCGCGCGGTGTGGCGGGAAGCCCCGCTTTCTTGGCAGGTTGGCCCGGGGATCTCGGGGGACACCTGGAGTCGCCCGCAAGGAGTCAAGCCCCGTTCGGAGCCGGAACAGGTGCCGGGGCATGCTCTCCATGCCCTGCAAGGGAAAAGCGCCTCCTCCCTCTATGGGCGTGGCCTCACGGGGGTGTTCTCGACTTGCGGCGGTGCATTCTCGAGTTGCGGCGGGTACCCCGGCCCGTCTCCCCCGTTAGCCCAGCGGGGTCGCCATGCCTCCTTTCGAGCGGACAGGGGCCCGAGCAGCCTCGGGATTCGCCAGGAGGCGCTGCAGCGCCCTGGGTCCGCGTCAGGCATGGAGCTAGGACCCTCGGGGGTCCCCGGGAGGGGGGGAGGGGACAGGTATAACTGGCACCTGTGGGGTGGCCTCCAGGGAGTCGAGGGGACTCAGCCTTTCTCTCCGGTCACAGCCAAGGGCAATCGGCTTCCCCCCTCGAATGCAGGGGCGAAGGTCGTGCTTTTCCCGCGCGCGGCGCAGGGGGAAGCGGGGGTGGCCTCTCTGAATCGGGGGCGTGGCGCCTCGGGGAGCCTCTCTTGTTGCCTCTGAGAAGTCCAGGCCTCCTTTGACATCGCCAGGGCTGCTGGGCTTCCCCTCGCCTCACGTCCAGGGAACTGGACTCGCTTGCCGATGGGGGTTCCTCGGGGACCTTTGGTCTTGCGGCCGGAACTGGCCCCTTGGGGCCTCTTCTCGAACCTCAGGAGAGGCGAGAGTCCCGCTCTGGAGGTGCGAGGGAATGTAGGGATTGCGATGGCATTCAGGAAGGGGATTGGACCCCCCTTTCGAGAGGAGGGGCCGACGGCGACGGGGGGCCCCTCGCGAGCGGCCTCTGGAGACTCAGGGTTCCGCTCGCCTGTGGACACGGGTATCCCAGGGAACCTCTGGGGGCGCCTAGAGGGAGTCCAGCCTCCGTTGCAGCGCCAGAGAGAAGGCAGGACGGCTCTCGCGTCGCTGCAGATCCCAAGGGCCCGTCTCGCAAGGAGGGGGGCCCGGGGGACGCCCTCGCGGTGTGGCGGGAAGCCCCGCTTTCTTGGCAGGTTGGCCCGGGGATCTCGGGGGACACCTGGAGTCGCCCGCAAGGAGTCAAGCCCCGTTCGGAGCCGGAGCCGGAACAGGTGCCGGGGCATGCTCTCCATGCCCTGCAAGGGAAAAGCGCCTCCTCCCTCTATGGGCGTGGCCTCACGGGGGTGTTCTCGACTTGCGGCGGTGCATTCTCGAGTTGCGGCGGGTACCCCGGCCCGTCTCCCCCGTTAGCCCAGCGGGGTCGCCATGCCTCCTTTCGAGCGGACAGGGGCCCGAGCAGCCTCGGGATTCGCCAGGAGGCGCTGCAGCGCCCTGGGTCCGCGTCAGGCATGGAGCTAGGACCCTCGGGGGTCCCCGGAGGGGGGGAGGGGACAGGTATAACTGGCACCTGTGGGGTGGCCTCCAGGGAGTCGAGGGGACTCAGCCTTTCTCTCCGGTCACACAGCCAAGGGCAATCGGCTTCCCCTCGAATGCAGGGGCGAAGGTCGTGCTTTTCCGCGCGGCGCAGGGGGAAGCGGGGGTGGCCTCTCTGAATCGGGGGCGTGGCGCCTCGGGGAGCCTCTCTTGTTGCCTCTGAGAAGTCCAGGCCTCCTTTGACATCGCCAGGGGCTGCTGGGCTTCCCCTCGCCTCACGTCCAGGGAACTGGACTCGCTTGCCGATGGGGGTTCCTCGGGGACCTTTGGTCTTGCGGCCGGAACTGGCCCCTTGGGGCCTCTTCTCGAACCTCAGGAGAGGCGAGAGTCCCGCTCTGGAGGTGCGAGGGAATGTAGGGATTGCGATGGCATTCAGGAAGGGGATTGGACCCCCCTTTCGAGAGGAGGGGCCGACGGCGACGGGGGGCCCCTCGCGAGCGGCCTCTGGAGACTCAGGGTTCCGCTCGCCTGTGGACACGGGTATCCCAGGGAACCTCTGGGGGCGCCTAGAGGGAGTCCAGCCTCCGTTGCAGCGCCAGAGAGAAGGCAGGACGGCTCTCGAGTCGCTGCAGATCCCAAGGGCCCCGTCTCGCAAGGCAAGGAGGGGGGCCCGGGGACGCCCCTCGCGGTGTGGCGGGAAGCCCCGCTTTCTTGGCAGGTTGGCCCGGGGATCTCGGGGGACACCTGGAGTCGCCCGCAAGGAGTCAAGCCCCGTTCGGAGCCGGAACAGGTGCCGGGGCATGCTCTCCATGCCCTGCAAGGGAAAAGCGCCTCCTCCCTCTATGGGCGTGGCCTCACGGGGGTGTTCTCGACTTGCGGCGGTGCATTCTCGAGTTGCGGCGGGTACCCCGGCCCGTCTCCCCCGTTAGCCCAGCGGGGTCGCCATGCCTCCTTTCGAGCGGACAGGGGCCCGAGCAGCCTCGGGATTCGCCAGGAGGCGCTGCAGCGCCCTGGGTCCGCGTCAGGCATGGAGCTAGGACCCTCGGGGGTCCCCGGAGGGGGGAGGGGACAGGTATAACTGGCACCTGTGGGGTGGCCTCCAGGGAGTCGAGGGGACTCAGCCTTTCTCTCCGGTCACAGCCAAGGGCAATCGGGCTTCCCCTCGAATGCAGGGGCGAAGGTCGTGCTTTTCCGCGCGGCGCAGGGGGAAGCGGGGGTGGCCTCTCTGAATCGGGGGCGTGGCGCCTCGGGGAGCCTCTCTTGTTGCCTCTGAGAAGTCCAGGCCTCCTTTGACATCGCCAGGGGCTGCTGGGCTTCCCCTCGCCTCACGTCCAGGGAACTGGACTCGCTTGCCGATGGGGGTTCCTCGGGGACCTTTGGTCTTGCGGCCGGAACTGGCCCCTTGGGGCCTCTTCTCGAACCTCAGGAGAGGCGAGAGTCCCGCTCTGGAGGTGCGAGGGAATGTAGGGATTGCGATGGCATTCAGGAAGGGGATTGGACCCCCCTTTCGAGAGGAGGGGCCGACGGCGACGGGGGGCCCCTCGCGAGCGGCCTCTGGAGACTCAGGGTTCCGCTCGCCTGTGGACACGGGTATCCCAGGGAACCTCTGGGGGCGCCTAGAGGGAGTCCAGCCTCCGTTGCAGCGCCAGAGAGAAGGCAGGACGGCTCTCGCGTCGCTGCAGATCCCAAGGGCCCCGTCTCGCAAGGAGGGGGGCCCGGGGGACGCCCTCGCGGTGTGGCGGGAAGCCCCGCTTTCTTGGCAGGTTGGCCCGGGGATCTCGGGGGACACCTGGAGTCGCCCGCAAGGAGTCAAGCCCCGTTCGGAGCCGGAACAGGTGCCGGGGCATGCTCTCCATGCCCTGCAAGGGAAAAGCGCCTCCTCCCTCTATGGGCGTGGCCTCACGGGGGTGTTCTCGACTTGCGGCGGTGCATTCTCGAGTTGCGGCGGGTACCCCGGCCCGTCTCCCCCGTTAGCCCAGCGGGGTCGCCATGCCTCCTTTCGAGCGGACAGGGGCCCGAGCAGCCTCTCGGGATTCGCCAGGAGGCGCTGCAGCGCCCTGGGTCCGCGTCAGGCATGGAGCTAGGACCCTCGGGGGTCCCCGGAGGGGGGGGAGGGGACAGGTATAACTGGCACCTGTGGGGTGGCCTCCAGGGAGTCGAGGGGACTCAGCCTTTCTCTCCGGTCACAGCCAAGGGCAATCGGGCTTCCCCTCGAATGCAGGGGCGAAGGTCGTGCTTTTCCGCGCGGCGCAGGGGGAAGCGGGGGTGGCCTCTCTGAATCGGGGGCGTGGCGCCTCGGGGAGCCTCTCTTGTTGCCTCTGAGAAGTCCAGGCCTCCTTTGACATCGCCAGGGGCTGCTGGGCTTCCCCTCGCCTCACGTCCAGGGAACTGGACTCGCTTGCCGATGGGGGTTCCTCGGGGACCTTTGGTCTTGCGGCCGGAACTGGCCCCTTGGGGCCTCTTCTCGAACCTCAGGAGAGGCGAGAGTCCCGCTCTGGAGGTGCGAGGGAATGTAGGGATTGCGATGGCATTCAGGAAGGGGATTGGACCCCCCTTTCGAGAGGAGGGGCCGACGGCGACGGGGGGCCCCTCGCGAGCGGCCTCTGGAGACTCAGGGTTCCGCTCGCCTGTGGACACGGGTATCCCAGGGAACCTCTGGGGGCGCCTAGAGGGAGTCCAGCCTCCGTTGCAGCGCCAGAGAGAAGGCAGGACGGCTCTCGCGTCGCTGCAGATCCCAAGGGCCCCGTCTCGCAAGGAGGGGGGCCCGGGGGACGCCCTCGCGGTGTGGCGGGAAGCCCCGCTTTCTTGGCAGGTTGGCCCGGGGATCTCGGGGGACACCTGGAGTCGCCCGCAAGGAGTCAAGCCCCGTTCGGAGCCGGAACAGGTGCCGGGGCATGCTCTCCATGCCCTGCAAGGGAAAAGCGCCTCCTCCCTCTATGGGCGTGGCCTCACGGGGGTGTTCTCGACTTGCGGCGGTGCATTCTCGAGTTGCGGCGGGTACCCCGGCCCGTCTCCCCCGTTAGCCCAGCGGGGTCGCCATGCCTCCTTTCGAGCGGACAGGGGCCCGAGCAGCCTCGGGATTCGCCAGGAGGCGCTGCAGCGCCCTGGGTCCGCGTCAGGCATGGAGCTAGGACCCTCGGGGGTCCCCGGAGGGGGGGAGGGGACAGGTATAACTGGCACCTGTGGGGTGGCCTCCAGGGAGTCGAGGGGACTCAGCCTTTCTCTCCGGTCACAGCCAAGGGCAATCGGGCTTCCCCTCGAATGCAGGGGCGAAGGTCGTGCTTTTCCGCGCGCGCAGGGGGAAGCGGGGGTGGCCTCTCTGAATCGGGGGCGTGGCGCCTCGGGGAGCCTCTCTTGTTGCCTCTGAGAAGTCCAGGCCTCCTTTGACATCGCCAGGGGCTGCTGGGCTTCCCCTCGCCTCACGTCCAGGGAACTGGACTCGCTTGCCGATGGGGGTTCCTCGGGACCTTTGGTCTTGCGGCCGGAACTGGCCCCTTGGGGCCTCTTCTCGAACCTCAGGAGAGGCGAGAGTCCCGCTCTGGAGGTGCGAGGGAATGTAGGGATTGCGATGGCATTCAGGAAGGGGATTGGACCCCCCTTCGAGAGAGGAGGGGCCGACGGCGACGGGGGGCCCCTCGCGAGCGGCCTCTGGAGACTCAGGGTTCCGCTCGCCTGTGGACACGGGTATCCCAGGGAACCTCTGGGGGCGCCTAGAGGGAGTCCAGCCTCCGTTGCAGCGCCAGAGAGAAGGCAGGACGGCTCTCGAGTCGCTGCAGATCCCAAGGGCCCCGTCTCGCAAGGAGGGGGGCCCGGGGGACGCCCTCGCGGTGGCGGGGGAAGCCCCGCTTTCTTGGCAGGTTGGCCCGGGGATCTCGGGGGACACCTGGAGTCGCCCGCAAGGAGTCAAGCCCGTTCGGAGCCGGAACAGGTGCCGGGGCATGCTCTCCATGCCCTGCAAGGGAAAAGCGCCTCCTCCCTCTATATGGGCGTGGCCTCACGGGGGTGTTCTCGACTTGCGGCGGTGCCATTCTCGAGTTGCGGCGGGTACCCCGGCCCGTCTCCCCCGTTAGCCCAGCGGGGTCGCCATGCCTCCTTTCGAGCGGACAGGGGCCCGAGCAGCCTCGGGATTCGCCAGGAGGCGCTGCAGCGCCCTGGGTCCGCGTCAGGCATGGAGCTAGGACCCTCGGGGGTCCCCGGAGGGGGGGAGGGGACAGGTATAACTGGCACCTGTGGGGTGGCCTCCAGGGAGTCGAGGGGACTCAGCCTTTCTCTCCGGTCACAGCCAAGGGCAATCGGGCTTCCCCTCGAATGCAGGGGCGAAGGTCGTGCTTTTCCCGCGCGGCGCAGGGGGAAGCGGGGGTGGCCTCTCTGAATCGGGGGCGTGGCGCCTCGGGGAGCCTCTCTTGTTGCCTCTGAGAAGTCCAGGCCTCCTTTGACATCGCCAGGGGCTGCTGGGCTTCCCCTCGCCTCACGTCCAGGGAACTGGACTCGCTTGCCGATGGGGGTTCCTCGGGGACCTTTGGTCTTGCGGCCGGAACTGGCCCCTTGGGGCCTCTTCTCGAACCTCAGGAGAGGCGAGAGTCCCGCTCTGGAGGTGCGAGGGAATGTAGGGATTGCGATGGCATTCAGGAAGGGGATTGGACCCCCCCTTTCGAGAGGAGGGGCCGACGGCGACGGGGGGCCCCTCGCGAGCGGCCTCTGGAGACTCAGGGTTCCGCTCGCCTGTGGACACGGGTATCCCAGGGAACCTCTGGGGGCGCCTAGAGGGGGAGTCCAGCCTCCGTTGCAGCGCCAGAGAGAAGGCAGGACGGCTCTCGCGTCGCTGCAGATCCCAAGGGCCCCGTCTCGCAAGGAGGGGGGCCCGGGGGACGCCCTCGCGGTGTGGCGGGAAGCCCCGCTTTCTTGGCAGGTTGGCCCGGGGATCTCGGGGGACACCTGGAGTCGCCCGCAAGGAGTCAAGCCCCGTTCGGAGCCGGGACAGGTGCCGGGGCATGCTCTCCATGCCTGCAAGGGAAAAGCGCCTCCTCCCTCTATGGGCGTGGCCTCACGGGGGTGTTCTCGACTTGCGGCGGTGCATTCTCGAGTTGCGGCGGGTACCCCGGCCCGTCTCCCCCCCCCCGTTAGCAGCGGGGTCGCCATGCCTCCTTTCGAGCGGACAGGGGCCCGAGCAGCCTCGGGATTCGCCAGGAGGCGCGCAGCGCCCTTGGTTCCGCACAGCATCGGACAGACCCTCGGTGGTTCCCCGGTAGGGGGGGGAGTGGGAACAGTATAGCACCTGCACCATTGGGGTGGCCTCCAGAGATCGAGGGACCAGCCTTTCTCTCCGTGTCACAGCCCTAAGGGCAATCGGCTGTCCCTCGACATGCGAGGGCTATTGGTTCGGCATTTCCGCCGGCGCGCAGGGGAAGCGGAGGTGGCCTCTCTAATCGGGGGCGTGGCGACTCGGGAAAGCCATCTCTTTGTTGCCATCTGAAAGTTCCAGGCCTCCTTGACAATCGCCAGGGCTGCTGGGGCTCTTCCCCTCGCTCCCCCCCCACTTCCCCCGCCCATCTCCCCACCCCCCCCCCCCCAAAACCAACCCCCCGCCCCCCCCCCCCCCCCCCTCCTCCAGAACTGGAACACCTTGATAGATTGGTTCCACGGGCCCGGGGACCCTTTGTTCTATGTATCTTGCGGTTCGGAAAACTGGTCGCCCATTGGGGCCCTCTCTTTTTCTCTCTCGAAAAACCGCAGGAGAGGCGGAGAGTCTTCCCCCGCTCTGAGGTGTCGAGGTAATGTTAGGGATTGTTGCGATGGGCATTAATAAGCACAAAGGGGAATTGTAGGAAACCGCACCACCCCCTTTCGAGAGGAAGAGGGGGCCGACGGCGACGGTGGGGGGGGGCCCCCTCGCAGAGCGGCCACTGGAGACTCAGGGTAACCGCTCTGCACCTTTTGAACCAACGTGGTATCCCAGGAACCTCTGGGGGGCGCATAAAGGAGTCCCAGCTCCTTCTGTTTGCAGCGCCGAGAGAGAAGGCAGGACGGCCTCTTCCCCTTCGCTGCAAGAACCCACGGGGACCGTCTCGCAAGGAAGGGGGCCCGGTGGAAGCGCCCTGCGCGGTGGTGAGCGGGAAGCCCGCGCTTTCCTTTGCATGTTTTGCCCAAGGATCTCGCTTCTCGTGGGACACACCTGAGATCCGCTCCGCAAGGAGTCAAGCCCCGTTCGGAAAACGAGCTAGTACCCGGAACAGTTGCCTGGGCATGAGCACTCCTGGCCCCTGCTAGGGAAAAAGCGCCGTCCACTCCCTCTCATGGGCGAGGCCCTCACGGGGTTCTCGGGGGTGTTTTCTCGACCTTGCGGCGTGGCATTCATTATTCCCTCGAGTTGCAAGTCCGGGGCGGGTTCCCCGGCCCGGTCACTCCCCCGTCTACCCACAGCGAGGGTCCGCCGCACATGCCTCCTATGGAGCGCACAAAACAAAGGCGGGGCCCGAAGCAGCACCTCGGTATTGCGCGCAGGCAAGGGGCGCTGGGGGCATTGCGCTCTGGGTCCCGCGACAGGCATGGTGCTAGAACCCTCCTCTGGGGTCCCCGCTAGAAGGGTGGGCGTGTGTGTAACAGTATAAACTGGCCCTGGCCACCTGTGGGTGGCCCTCCAGGGAGATCGAGGGGACTCAAGCCTTTCAAGTCCGGTCACAGCCAAGGGCCAATCGGGCTTCCCACCCGAGATGCAGGGGCGAAGTCGTGCTTTTCCCCGCGCGGGAAGCGTGCGCATGGGGAAGCGGGGGTGGCCTCCCATCCTGAATCGGGTCGTGGTCGCCTCGGGTTGAGTCCTCCTCTTGTTGCCCTCTGAGAAAGTACAAGTAAAGGCCTCCTTTGAACATCGCCAGGGGTCTGCTGGGCTTCCCCTCGCCTCACGTCCAGTGATAACTGACTTACTCTCTTTACGCTTGGTCTTTGTCCAGATGGGGTGTTCCTCGGGGCGGGTTTCCTTTGTTCTTTTAGCGGCCGAACTGAACTATACGTATTAAACTTACTTTTGGCCCCTTATGGGGCCCACCTCTCGATCTCGAAACCTCATGAGAGGCGAGAGTCCCGCTCTGGAGGTGCGAGGGAATGTAGGGATTGCGATGGCATTCAGGAAGGGGATTGGACCCCCCTTTCGAGAGGAGGGGCCGACGGCGACGGGGGGCCCCTCGCGAGCGGCCTCTGGAGACTCAGGGTTCCGCTCGCCTGTGGACACGGTATCCCAGGGAACCTCTGGGGGCGCCTAGAGGGAGTCCAGCCTCCGTTGCAGCGCCAGAGAGAAGGCAGGACGGCTCTCGCGTCGCTGCAGATCCCAAGGGCCCCGTCTCGCAAGGAGGGGGGCCCGGGGGACGCCCTCGCGGTGTGGCGGGAAGCCCCGCTTTCTTGGCAGGTTGGCCCGGGGATCTCGGGGGACACCTGGAGTCGCCCGCAAGGAGTCAAGCCCCGTTCGGAGCCGGAACAGGTGCCGGGGCATGCTCTCCATGCCCTGCAAGGGAAAAGCGCCTCCTCCCTCTATGGGCGTGGCCTCACGGGGGTGTTCTCGACTTGCGGCGGTGCATTCTCGAGTTGCGGCGGGTACCCCGGCCCGTCTCCCCCGTTAGCCCAGCGGGGTCGCCATGCCTCCTTTCGAGCGGACAGGGGCCCGAGCAGCCTCGGGATTCGCCAGGAGGCGCTGCAGCGCCCTGGGTCCGCGTCAGGCATGGAGCTAGGACCCTCGGGGGTCCCCGGAGGGGGGGAGGGGACAGGTATAACTGGCACCTGTGGGGTGGCCTCCAGGGAGTCGAGGGGACTCAGCCTTTCTCTCCGGTCACAGCCAAGGGCAATCGGGCTTCCCCTCGAATGCAGGGGCGAAGGTCGTGCTTTTCCGCGCGGCGCAGGGGGAAGCGGGGGTGGCCTCTCTGAATCGGGGGCGTGGCGCCTCGGGGAGCCTCTCTTGTTGCCTCTGAGAAGTCCAGGCCTCCTTTGACATCGCCAGGGGCTGCTGGGCTTCCCCTCGCCTCACGTCCAGGGAACTGGACTCGCTTGCCGATGGGGGTTCCTCGGGGACCTTTGGTCTTGCGGCCGGAACTGGCCCCTTGGGGCCTCTTCTCGAACCTCAGGAGAGGCGAGAGTCCCGCTCTGGAGAGGTGCGAGGGAATGTAGGGATTGCGATGGCATTCAGGAAGGGGATTGGACCCCCCCCTTCGAGAGGAGGGGCCGACGGCGACGGGGGGCCCCTCGCGAGCGGCCTCTGGAGACTCAGGGTTCCGCTCGCCTGTGGGGACACGGGTATCCCAGGGAACCTCTGGGGGCGCCTAGAGGGAGTCCAGCCTCCGTTGCAGCGCCAGAGAGAAGGCAGGACGGCTCTCGCGTCGCTGCAGATCCCAAGGGCCCCGTCTCGCAAGGAGGGGGGCCCGGGGGACGCCCTCGCGGTGTGGCGGGAAGCCCCGCTTTCTTGGCAGGTTGGCCCGGGGATCTCGGGGGACACCTGGAGTCGCCCGCAAGGAGTCAAGCCCCGTTCGGAGCCGGAACAGGTGCCGGGGCATGCTCTCCATGCCCTGCAAGGGAAAAGCGCCTCCTCCCTCTATGGGCGTGGCCTCACGGGGGTGTTCTCGACTTGCGGCGGTGCATTCTCGAGTTGCGGCGGGTACCCCGGCCCGTCTCCCCCGTTAGCCCAGCGGGGTCGCCATGCCTCCTTTCGAGCGGACAGGGGCCCGAGCAGCCTCGGGATTCGCCAGGAGGCGCTGCAGCGCCCTGGGTCCGCGTCAGGCATGGAGCTAGGACCCTCGGGGGTCCCCGGAGGGGGGGGGGGACAGGTATAACTGGCACCTGTGGGGTGGCCTCCAGGGAGTCGAGGGGACTCAGCCTTTCTCTCCGGTCACAGCCAAGGGCAATCGGGCTTCCCCTCGAATGCAGGGGCGAAGGTCGTGCTTTTCCCGCGCGGCGCAGGGGGAAGCGGGGGTGGCCTCTCTGAATCGGGGGCGTGGCGCCTCGGGGAGCCTCTCTTGTTGTTGCCTCTGAGAAGTCCAGGCCTCCTTTGACATCGCCAGGGGCTGCTGGGCTTCCCCTCGCCTCACGTCCAGGGAACTGGACTCGCTTGCCGATGGGGGTTCCTCGGGGACCTTTGGTCTTGCGGCCGGAACTGGCCCCTTGGGGCCTCTTCTCGAACCTCAGGAGAGGCGAGAGTCCCGCTCTGGAGGTGCGAGGGAATGTAGGGATTGCGATGGCATTCAGGAAGGGGATTGGACCCCCCTTTCGAGAGGAGGGGCCGACGGCGACGGGGGGCCCCTCGCGAGCGGCCTCTGGAGACTCAGGGTTCCGCTCGCCTGTGGACACGGGTATCCCAGGGAACCTCTGGGGGCGCCTAGAGGGAGTCCAGCCTCCGTTGCAGCGCCAGAGAGAAGGCAGGACGGCTCTCGCGTCGCTGCAGATCCCAAGGGCCCCGTCTCGCAAGGAGGGGGGCCCGGGGGACGCCCTCGCGGTGTGGCGGGAAGCCCCGCTTTCTTGGCAGGTTGGCCCGGGGATCTCGGGGGACACCTGGAGTCGCCCGCAAGGAGTCAAGCCCCGTTCGGAGCCGGAACAGGTGCCGGGGCATGCTCTCCATGCCCTGCAAGGGAAAAGCGCCTCCTCCCTCTATGGGCGTGGCCTCACGGGGGTGTTCTCGACTTGCGGCGGTGCATTCTCGAGTTGCGGCGGGTACCCCGGCCCGTCTCCCCCGTTAGCCCAGCGGGGTCGCCATGCCTCCTTTCGAGCGGACAGGGGCCCGAGCAGCCTCGGGATTCGCCAGGAGGCGCTGCAGCGCCCTGGGTCCGCGTCAGGCATGGAGCTAGGACCCTCGGGGGTCCCCGGAGGGGGGGAGGGGACAGGTATAACTGGCACCTGTGGGGTGGCCTCCAGGGAGTCGAGGGGACTCAGCCTTTCTCTCCGGTCACAGCCAAGGGCAATCGGGCTTCCCCTCGAATGCAGGGGCGAAGGTCGTGCTTTTCCGCGCGGCGCAGGGGGAAGCGGGGGTGGCCTCTCTGAATCGGGGGCGTGGCGCCTCGGGGAGCCTCTCTTGTTGCCTCTGAGAAGTCCAGGCCTCCTTTGACATCGCCAGGGGCTGCTGGGCTTCCCCTCGCCTCACGTCCAGGGAACTGGACTCGCTTGCCGATGGGGGTTCCTCGGGGACCTTTGGTCTTGCGGCCGGAACTGGCCCCTTGGGGCCTCTTCTCGAACCTCAGGAGAGGCGAGAGTCCCGCTCTGGAGGTGCGAGGGAATGTAGGGATTGCGATGGCATTCAGGAAGGGGATTGGACCCCCCTTTCGAGAGGAGGGGCCGACGGCGACGGGGGGCCCCTCGCGAGCGGCCTCTGGAGACTCAGGGTTCCGCTCGCCTGTGGACACGGGTATCCCAGGGAACCTCTGGGGGCGCCTAGAGGGAGTCCAGCCTCCGTTGCAGCGCCAGAGAGAAGGCAGGACGGCTCTCGCGTCGCTGCAGATCCCAAGGGCCCCGTCTCGCAAGGAGGGGGGCCCGGGGGACGCCCTCTCGGTGTGGCGGGAAGCCCCGCTTTCTTGGCAGGTTGGCCCGGGGATCTCGGGGGACACCTGGAGTCGCCCGCAAGGAGTCAAGCCCCGTTCGGAGCCGGACAGGTGCCGGGGCATGCTCTCCATGCCCTGCAAGGGAAAAGCGCCTCCTCCCTCTATGGGCGTGGCCTCACGGGGGTGTTCTCGACTTGCGGCGGTGCATTCTCGAGTTGCGGCGGGTACCCCGGCCCGTCTCCCCCGTTAGCCCAGCGGGGTCGCCATGCCTCCTTTCGAGCGGAGACAGGGGCCCGAGCAGCCTCGGGATTCGCCAGGAGGCGCTGCAGCGCCCTGGGTCCGCGTCAGGCATGGAGCTAGGACCCTCGGGGGTCCCCGGAGGGGGGGAGGGGACAGGTATAACTGGCACCTGTGGGGTGGCCTCCAGGGAGTCGAGGGGACTCAGCCTTTCTCTCCGGTCACAGCCAAGGGCAATCGGGCTTCCCCTCGAATGCAGGGGCGAAGGTCGTGCTTTTCCGCGCGGCGCAGGGGGAAAGCGGGGGTGGCCTCTCTGAATCGGGGGCGTGGCGCCTCGGGGAGCCTCTCTTGTTGCCTCTGAGAAGTCCAGGCCTCCTTTGACATCGCCAGGGGCTGCTGGGCTTCCCCTCGCCTCACGTCCAGGGAACTGGACTCGCTTGCCGATGGGGGTTCCTCGGGGACCTTTGGTCTTGCGGCCGGAACTGGCCCCTTGGGGCCTCTTCTCGAACCTCAGGAGAGGCGAGAGTCCCGCTCTGGAGGTGCGAGGGAATGTAGGGATTGCGATGGCATTCAGGAAGGGGATTGGACCCCCCTTTCGAGAGGAGGGGCCGACGGCGACGGGGGGCCCCTCGCGAGCGGCCTCTGGAGACTCAGGGTTCCGCTCGCCTGTGGACACGGGTATCCCAGGGAACCTCTGGGGGCGCCTAGAGGGAGTCCAGCCTCCGTTGCAGCGCCAGAGAGAAGGCAGGACGGCTCTCGAGTCGCTGCAGATCCCAAGGGCCCCGTCTCGCAAGGAGGGGGGCCCGGGGGACGCCCTCGCGGTGTGGCGGGAAGCCCCGCTTTCTTGGCAGGTTGGCCCGGGGATCTCGGGGGACACCTGGAGTCGCCCGCAAGGAGTCAAGCCCCGTTCGGAGCCGGAACAGGTGCCGGGGCATGCTCTCCATGCCCTGCAAGGGAAAAGCGCCTCCTCCCTCTATGGGCGTGGCCTCACGGGGGTGTTCTCGACTTGCGGCGGTGCATTCTCGAGTTGCGGCGGGTACCCCGGCCCGTCTCCCCCGTTAGCCCAGCGGGGTCGCCATGCCTCCTTTCGAGCGGACAGGGGCCCGAGCAGCCTCGGGATTCGCCAGGAGGCGCTGCAGCGCCCTGGGTCCGCGTCAGGCATGGAGCTAGGACCCTCGGGGGTCCCCGGAGGGGGGGAGGGGACAGGTATAACTGGCACCTGTGGGGTGGCCTCCAGGGAGTCGAGGGGACTCAGCCTTTCTCTCCGGTCACAGCCAAGGGCAATCGGGCTTCCCCTCGAATGCAGGGGCGAAGGTCGTGCTTTTCCGCGCGGCGCAGGGGGAAGCGGGGGTGGCCTCTCTGAATCGGGGGGGTGTGGCGCCTCGGGGAGCCTCTCTTGTTGCCTCTGAGAAGTCCAGGCCTCCTTTGACATCGCCAGGGGCTGCTGGGCTTCCCCTCGCCTCACGTCCAGGGAACTGGACTCGCTTGCCGATGGGGGTTCCTCGGGGACCTTTGGTCTTGCGGCCGGAACTGGCCCCTTGGGGGGCCTCTTCTCGAACCTCAGGAGAGGCGAGAGTCCCGCTCTGGAGGTGCGAGGGAATGTAGGGATTGCGATGGCATTCAGGAAGGGGATTGGACCCCCCTTTCGAGAGGAGGGGCCGACGGCGACGGGGGGCCCCTCGCGAGCGGCCTCTGGAGACTCAGGGTTCCGCTCGCCTGTGGACACGGGTATCCCAGGGAACCTCTGGGGGCGCCTAGAGGGAGTCCAGCCTCCGTTGCAGCGCCAGAGAGAAGGCAGGACGGCTCTCGAGTCGCTGCAGATCCCAAGGGCCCCGTCTCGCAAGGAGGGGGCCCGGGGGGACGCCCTCGCGGTGTGGCGGGAAGCCCCGCTTTCTTGGCAGGTTGGCCCGGGGATCTCGGGGGACACCTGGAGTCGCCCGCAAGGAGTCAAGCCCCGTTCGGAGCCGGAACAGGTGCCGGGGCATGCTCTCCATGCCCTGCAAGGGAAAAGCGCCTCCTCCCTCTATGGGCGTGGCCTCACGGGGGTGTTCTCGACTTGCGGCGGTGCATTCTCGAGTTGCGGCGGGTACCCCGGCCCGTCTCCCCCGTTAGCCCAGCGGGGTCGCCATGCCTCCTTTCGAGCGGACAGGGGCCCGAGCAGCCTCGGGATTCGCCAGGAGGCGCTGCAGCGCCCTGGGTCCGCGTCAGGCATGGAGCTAGGACCCTCGGGGGTCCCCGGAGGGGGGGAGGGGACAGGTATAACTGGCACCTGTGGGGTGGCCTCCAGGGAGTCGAGGGGACTCAGCCTTTCTCTCCGGTCACAGCCAAGGGCAATCGGGCTTCCCCTCGAATGCAGGGGCGAAGGTCGTGCTTTTCCGCGCGGCGCAGGGGGAAGCGGGGGTGGCCTCTCTGAATCGGGGGCGTGGCGCCTCGGGGAGCCTCTCTTGTTGCCTCTGAGAAGTCCAGGCCTCCTTTGACATCGCCAGGGGCTGCTGGGCTTCCCCTCGCCTCACGTCCAGGGAACTGGACTCGCTTGCCGATGGGGGTTCCTCGGGGACCTTTGGTCTTGCGGCCGGAACTGGCCCCTTGGGGCCTCTTCTCGAACCTCAGGAGAGGCGAGAGTCCCGCTCTGGAGGTGCGAGGGAATGTAGGGATTGCGATGGCATTCAGGAAGGGGATTGGACCCCCCTTTCGAGAGGAGGGGCCGACGGCGACGGGGGGCCCCTCGCGAGCGGCCTCTGGAGACTCAGGGTTCCGCTCGCCTGTGGACACGGGTATCCCAGGGAACCTCTGGGGGCGCCTAGAGGGAGTCCAGCCTCCGTTGCAGCGCCAGAGAGAAGGCAGGACGGCTCTCGAGTCGCTGCAGATCCCAAGGGCCCCGTCTCGCAAGGAGGGGGGCCCGGGGGACGCCCTCGCGGTGTGGCGGGAAGCCCCGCTTTCTTGGCAGGTTGGCCCGGGGATCTCGGGGGACACCTGGAGTCGCCCGCAAGGAGTCAAGCCCCGTTCGGAGCCGGAACAGGTGCCGGGGCATGCTCTCCATGCCCTGCAAGGGAAAAAGCGCCTCCTCCCTCTATGGGCGTGGCCTCACGGGGGTGTTCTCGACTTGCGGCGGTGCATTCTCGAGTTGCGGCGGGTACCCCGGCCCGTCTCCCCCGTTAGCCCAGCGGGGTCGCCATGCCTCCTTTCGAGCGGACAGGGGCCCGAGCAGCCTCGGGATTCGCCAGGAGGCGCTGCAGCGCCCTGGGTCCGCGTCAGGCATGGAGCTAGGACCCTCGGGGGTCCCCGGAGGGGGGGAGGGGACAGGTATAACTGGCACCTGTGGGGTGGCCTCCAGGGAGTCGAGGGGACTCAGCCTTTCTCTCCGGTCACAGCCAAGGGCAATCGGGCTTCCCCTCGAATGCAGGGGCGAAGGTCGTGCTTTTCCGCGCGGCGCGCAGGGGGAAGCGGGGGTGGCCTCTCTGAATCGGGGGCGTGGCGCCTCGGGGAGCCTCTCTTGTTGCCTCTGAGAAGTCCAGGCCTCCTTTGACATCGCCAGGGGCTGCTGGGCTTCCCTCGCCTCACGTCCAGGGAACTGGACTCGCTTGCCGATGGGGGTTCCTCGGGGACCTTTGGTCTTGCGGCCGGAACTGGCCCCTTGGGGCCTCTTCTCGAACCTCAGGAGAGGCGAGAGTCCCGCTCTGGAGGTGCGAGGGAATGTAGGGATTGCGATGGCATTCAGGAAGGGGATTGGACCCCCCTTTCGAGAGGAGGGGCCGACGGCGACGGGGGGCCCCTCGCGCGAGCGGCCTCTGGAGACTCAGGGTTCCGCTCGCCTGTGGACACGGGTATCCCAGGGAACCTCTGGGGGCGCCTAGAGGGAGTCCAGCCTCCGTTGCAGCGCCAGAGAGAAGGCAGGACGGCTCTCGAGTCGCTGCAGATCCCAAGGGCCCCGTCTCGCAAGGAGGGGGGCCCGGGGGACGCCCTCGCGGTGTGGCGGGAAGCCCCGCTTTCTTGGCAGGTTGGCCCGGGGATCTCGGGGGACACCTGGAGTCGCCCGCAAGGAGTCAAGCCCCGTTCGGAGCCGGAACAGGTGCCGGGGCATGCTCTCCATGCCCTGCAAGGAAAAGCGCCTCCTCCCTCTATGGGCGTGGCCTCACGGGGGTGTTCTCGACTTGCGGCGGTGCATTCTCGAGTTGCGGCGGGTACCCCGGCCCGTCTCCCCCGTTAGCCCAGCGGGGTCGCCATGCCTCCTTTCGAGCGGACAGGGGCCCGAGCAGCCTCGGGATTCGCCAGGAGGCGCTGCAGCGCCCTGGGTCCGCGTCAGGCATGGAGCTAGGACCCTCGGGGGTCCCCGGAGGGGGGGAGGGGACAGGTATAACTGGCACCTGTGGGGTGGCCTCCAGGGAGTCGAGGGGACTCAGCCTTTCTCTCCGGTCACAGCCAAGGGCAATCGGGCTTCCCCTCGAATGCAGGGGCGAAGGTCGTGCTTTTCCGCGCGGCGCAGGGGGAAGCGGGGGTGGCCTCTCTGAATCGGGGGCGTGGCGCCTCGGGGAGCCTCTCTTGTTGCCTCTGAGAAGTCCAGGCCTCCTTTGACATCGCCAGGGGCTGCTGGGCTTCCCCTCGCCTCACGTCCAGGGAACTGGACTCGCTTGCCGATGGGGGTTCCTCGGGGACCTTTGGTCTTGCGGCCGGAACTGGCCCCTTGGGGCCTCTTCTCGAACCTCAGGAGAGGCGAGAGTCCCGCTCTGGAGGTGCGAGGGAATGTAGGGATTGCGATGGCATTCAGGAAGGGGATTGGACCCCCCTTTCGAGAGGAGGGGCCGACGGCGACGGGGGGCCCCTCGCGAGCGGCCTCTGGAGACTCAGGGTTCCGCTCCGCTCGCCTGTGGACACGGGTATCCCAGGGAACCTCTGGGGGCGCCTAGAGGGAGTCCAGCCTCCGTTGCAGCGCCAGAGAGAAGGCAGGACGGCTCTCGAGTCGCTGCAGATCCCAAGGGCCCCGTCTCGCAAGGAGGGGGGCCCGGGGGACGCCCTCGCGGTGTGGCGGGAAGCCCCGCTTTCTTGGCAGGTTGGCCCGGGGATCTCGGGGGACACCTGGAGTCGCCCGCAAGGAGTCAAGCCCCGTTCGGAGCCGGAACAGGTGCCGGGGCATGCTCTCCATGCCCTGCAAGGGAAAAGCGCCTCCTCCCTCTATGGGCGTGGCCTCACGGGGGTGTTCTCGACTTGCGGCGGTGCATTCTCGAGTTGCGGCGGGTACCCCGGCCCGTCTCCCCCGTTAGCCCAGCGGGGTCGCCATGCCTCCTTTCGAGCGGACAGGGGCCCGAGCAGCCTCGGGATTCGCCAGGAGGCGCTGCAGCGCCCTGGGTCCGCGTCAGGCATGGAGCTAGGACCCTCGGGGGTCCCCGGAGGGGGGGAGGGGACAGGTATATAACTGGCACCTGTGGGGTGGCCTCCAGGGAGTCGAGGGGACTCAGCCTTTCTCTCCGGTCACAGCCAAGGGCAATCGGGCTTCCCCTCGAATGCAGGGGCGAAGGTCGTGCTTTTCCGCGCGGCGCAGGGGGAAGCGGGGGTGGCCTCTCTGAATCGGGGGCGTGGCGCCTCGGGGAGCCTCTCTTGTTGCCTCTGAGAAGTCCAGGCCTCCTTTGACATCGCCAGGGGCTGCTGGGCTTCCCCTCGCCTCACGTCCAGGGAACTGGACTCGCTTGCCGATGGGGGTTCCTCGGGGACCTTTGGTCTTGCGGCCGGAACTGGCCCCTTGGGGCCTCTTCTCGAACCTCAGGAGAGGCGAGAGTCCCGCTCTGGAGGTGCGAGGGAATGTAGGGATTGCGATGGCATTCAGGAAGGGGATTGGACCCCCCTTTCGAGAGGAGGGGCCGACGGCGACGGGGGGCCCCTCGCGAGCGGCCTCTGGAGACTCAGGGTTCCGCTCGCCTGTGGACACGGGTATCCCAGGGAACCTCTGGGGGCGCCTAGAGGGAGTCCAGCCTCCGTTGCAGCGCCAGAGAGAAGGCAGGACGGCTCTCGAGTCGCTGCAGATCCCAAGGGCCCCGTCTCGCCCCCTCGCGGTGTGGCGGGAAGCCCCGCTTTCTTGGCAGGTTGGCCCGGGGATCTCGGGGGACACCTGGAGTCGCCCGCAAGGAGTCAAGCCCCGTTCGGAGCCGGAACAGGTGCCGGGGCATGCTCTCCATGCCCTGCAAGGGAAAAGCGCCTCCTCCCTCTATGGGCGTGGCCTCACGGGGGTGTTCTCGACTTGCGGCGGTGCATTCTCGAGTTGCGGCGGGTACCCCCGGCCCCGTCTCCCCCCGTTAGCCCAGCGGGGTCGCCATGCCTCCTTTCGAGCGGAC
>JAGTYA010000523.1:0-22942 GCA_024291935.2 Okapia johnstoni | reverse complement strand
TTCCCAGCCCCTTGTGATTTTAAGACAGATTCAGCCTTGCCAAGGGTTCTCTTCCTTTTGGAGTCAAAAAGGTAGCCCAGGGGACTGCTTATTCCCGTCTCTTTCCCATGGTGGCTAAGTGCGTGTTCAGGCTGTGAAGACGCCAGAAACAATGGACTCTGCTCCCAGGGCCTCAGTTTCCCAGTTTCACGTTCCAGGGCACTGTCGAAGCCTTACCTGGGCTTTGGAGCCTAGGCACTGTGGCCTCTTTCACCTGACTTTCCAGGTATCACTTCCCAGCCCCTTGTGATTTTCAGCCAGATGCAGCCTTGCAGGTCTCTTCCTTAGAGTCAAAAAAGGTAGCCCAAGGGACTGCTTATTCAGTCTTCCCTGGTGCAAGAGGTGTTTTGGCTGTGAAGACGCCAGAACAATGGCTCTGCTCCCAGGGCCTCAGTTTTCCCAGTCAGAACAGACCTAACCTAGTCTCCAGAGCTCTCTGCTACAGAGCAGACATGGGGAAAAAGCGCTGTGGAGGGTGCCTTCACGTTCCAGGGCACTGTCGAAGCCTTACCTGGGCTTTGGAGCCTAGGCACTGTGGCCTCTTTCACTGACTTTTCCAGGTATCACTTCCCAGCCCCTTGTGATTTTCAGCCAGATGCAGCCTTGCAGGGTCTCTTCCTTAGAGTCAAAAAAGGTAGCCCAAGGGACTGCTTATTCAGTCTTCCCTGGTGCAAGAGGTGTTTGGCTGTGAAGACGCCAGAACAATGGCTCTGCTCCCAGGGCCTCAGTTTCCCAGTCAGAACAGACCTAGTCTCCAGAGCTCTCTGCTACAGAGCAGACATGGGGAAAAAGCGCTGTGGAGGGTGCCTTCACGTTCCAGGGCACTGTCGAAGCCTTACCTGGGCTTTGGAGCCTAGGCACTGTGGCCTCTTTCACTGACTTTCCAGGTATCACTTCCCAGCCCCTTGTGATTTTCAGCCAGATGCAGCCTTGCAGGGTCTCTTCCTTAGAGTCAAAAAAGGTAGCCCAAGGGACTGCTTATTCAGTCTTCCCTGGTGCAAGAGGTGTTTGGCTGTGAAGACGCCAGAACAATGGCTCTGCTCCCAGGGCCTCAGTTTCCCAGTCAGAACAGACCTAGTCTCCACTCTGCTACAGAGCAGACATGGGGAAATAGCTCTGAGGAGGGTTCCTTGAGGCTCCCTGCCTGTCGAAGCCCTACCCGGGGCTGCTGGGGCCTAGGCACTGTGGCCTCTTTCACTGACTTTCCAGGTATCACTTCCCAGCCCCTTGTGATTTTCAGCCAGATGCAGCCTTGCAGGGTCTCTTCCTTAGAGTCAAAAAAGGTAGCCCAAGGGACTGCTTATTCAGTCTTCCCTGGTGCAAGAGGTGTTTGGCTGTGAAGACGCCAGAACAATGGCTCTGCTCCCAGGGCCTCAGTTTCCCAGTCAGAACAGACCTAGTCTCCAGAGCTCTCTGCTACAGAGCAGACATGGGAAAAAGCGCTGTGGAGGGTGCCTTCACGTTCCAGGGCACTGTCGAAGCCTTACCTGGGCTTTGGAGCCTAGGCACTGTGGCCTCTTTCACTGACTTTCCAGGTATCACTTCCCAGCCCCTTGTGATTTTCAGCCAGATGCAGCCTTGCAGGGTCTCTTCCTTAGAGTCAAAAAAGGTAGCCCAAGGGACTGCTTATTCAGTCTTCCCTGGTGCAAGAGGTGTTTGGCTGTGAAGACGCCAGAACAATGGCTCTGCTCCCAGGGCCTCAGTTTCCCAGTCAGAACAGACCTAGTCTCCAGAGCTCTCTGCTACAGAGCAGACATGGGGAAATAGCTCTGAGGAGGGTGCCTTCAGGCTCCAGGGCCTTGGGGAAGCCCTTACCTGGGCTTTGGAGCCTAGGCACTGTGGCCTCTTTCACTGACTTTCCAGGTATATCACTTCCCAGCCCCTTGTGATTTTCAGCCAGATGCAGCCTTGCAGGGTCTCTTCCTTAGAGTCAAAAAAGGTAGCCCAAGGGACTGCTTATTCAGTCTTCCCTGGTGCAAGAGGTGTTTTGGCTGTGAAGACGCCAGAACAATGGCTCTGCTCCCAGGGCCTCAGTTTCCCAGTCAGAACAGACCTAGTCTCCAGAGCTCTCTGCTACAGAGCAGACATGGGGAAAAAGCTCTGTGGAGGGTGCCTTGACGTTCCCTGCCTTGGTCGAAGCCTTACCTGGGCTTTGGAGCCTAGGCACTGTGGCCTCTTTCACTGACTTTCCAGGTATCACTTCCCAGCCCCTTGTGATTTTCAGCCAGATGCAGCCTTGCAGGGTCTCTTCCTTAGAGTCAAAAAAGGTAGCCCAAGGGACTGCTTATTCAGTCTTCCCTGGTGCAAGAGGTGTTTGGCTGTGAAGACGCCAGAACAATGGCTCTGCTCCCAGGGCCTCAGTTTCCCAGTCAGAACAGACCTAGTCTCCAGAGCTCTCTGCTACAGAGCAGACATGGGGAAAAAGCTCTGTGGAGGGTGCCTTCACGTTCCAGGGCACTGTCGAAGCCTTACCTGGGCTTTGGAGCCTAGGCACTGTGGCCTCTTTCACTGACTTTCCAGGTATCACTTCCCAGCCCCTTGTGATTTTCAGCCAGATGCAGCCTTGCAGGGTCTCTTCCTTAGAGTCAAAAAAGTAGCCCAAGGGACTGCTTATTTCAGTCTTCCCTGGTGCAAGAGGTGTTTGGCTGTGAAGACGCCAGAACAATGGCTCTGCTCCCTGGGCTCAGTTTCCCAGTCAGAACAGACCCTAGTCTCCACCTTCTCCTACAGAGCAGACATGGGGAAATAGCTCTGTAGTATATGGTTACTTACTGAGATGCTCCCTGCCTTGGGGAAGCCCTACCCGGGTGCTGGGCCAGGCACTGGTGGCCTCTTTCACTGACTTACCATGTTTTCACTTCCCACCCCTTTATGACATTCAGCCAGATGCAGCCTTGCAGGGTCTCTTCCTTAGAGTCCAAAAGGTATCCCCAAGGACATCTCTTGCTTTATATCAGTCCTTCTTATTGCAAACAGGTGTTTAGGCTGTGAAACGCCAGAACAATGGCTCTGCTCCCAGGCCTCATTTCCAGGTCAGAACACACCTAGTCTCCAAAAGTCTCTGGGGCTACACAGAGCAGACATGATGGAAAAAAAGCGCTGTGCACGGGTGCCTTCTATCGTTACAGGGCACTCTTCGAAGCCTTCCACGTATATCGACATTTCGGGAGCCTAATCCACTGTTGAGCCTCTTTCAACTGACCATTCCAAGTGTCATCACCTCAGCCCTCTTGCGTGATTTTCACGACCCAGATGCATGCATTCGCGGGGGGACTTCCTATGGAGTCCTAAAAATGTAGCCCAAGGGATCTGCTTATTCCTTGTCCTCTCTCTGGTGCAAGAGGTGTTTGGCTGTGAAGACGCCAGATCAATGGCTCCCTGCTCCCCAGGGCCTCAGTTTTCCCATTTCAGAACAGACCTACGTCACCAGAGCTATCTGACTACAGACAGCAGACATGGGTAAATAGTCTCCTGAGGAGGGTTCCTTCAACTTCCCTGGGGCCTTGGAGTGGAAGCCTTACCCGGGGCAATGCTAGCCATAGAGCTACTTGCCTGTCCTCTCTTTCACTCGACTTTCCTTTCCAGGTATCAACAGCTTCCCAAGCCCTTGTGTATTTTCAGCCAGATGCAGCCTTGCTGGGTCCTCTTCCCTTAGACATCAAAAAGGTTAGACCCAAGGATCTGCTTAATTACAGTCTTCCCTGGTGTGCAAAGAGGTGCTTGGCTGATTGAAGTACGCCAGATTACAAATGACTCTGCTCCCAGGGCCTCAGTTTCCCAGTCAGTAACAAGATCTAGTACCCCCTCCAGATACTTTCTCTGCTACTGAGCAGACTACATGGGGAAAAAGCTCTGAGGATGGTTCCTTCACGGCCACCTGCCTCCCCCGAAGCCCCCCACCCCGATTGCTGCAAGCCTTCAGGCACTGTGGCCTCTTTCACATGACTTTCCAGGTATGCACTTCAACAGCCCCTTAGTTATTTTCAGCCAGATGGCAGCCTTGCAGGGTCTCTTCCTTAGAGTCAAAAATGTAGCCCAAAGGCACTGCTTCAGTCTTTCCCTCTCCCCTTTTTCCTTGGTGGCAAGAGTGCGATTTGAGGCAGTGAAGACAGCCAGAACCCAAAATGGCTCTGCATCCCTGTGGCCTCTCAGTTTCCCCAGTCAGAACATAGGACCTAGTCTCCACGAGCACTCTGCTACGACAGCAGACATTTACGCTTAAGGAAAAAGCGCTGTGGAGGGTGCCTTCATGTTCCAGAGGAGGCTCGTCGAAGCCTTACCTGGGTTTTGGAGCCTTAGGCACTGTGGCTTTCCTGTCTGACTGACTTTCCAGGTATGACTATCCCAGCCCCGTGTGATTTTCCAGGCCCACGAAAGCCAAGCCTTTGCTAGGGTCTCGTCCTTAAGAAGTCAAAAATGGTAGCCCAAGGGTTGCTTATTCTGTGTTCCCACACTCGCGCAAGAGGCTGTTTGGACTGTGAAGGGACGCCAGAACCAATGCTTCGCTTTCACAGGGACTCAGTTTCCCAGTCAGAACGACCCTATCTCCAGAGCTCTCTCTACCTACACAGGCAGACCATGGGGAAAAAGCGCTGTGGAAGGGTGCCTTCATTAACATTCCAGGCGCACTGTCTGAAGCCTTTTTTGGGCTTTGGACCCTTTTGCACCCAAAACCCTTTTATTTTTTTTACAGGCATTCCTTCCAACGACCCTTTTTACTTTTCCCCACAAATTTCAGCCTTGCAGGGTTTTTTACCTAGAAAACCAACCAATTTACCCCTAACCCACCCCCACAGTCAAACAGATTCCCTTGTTTCACCCCTTTTTTTCTTTTTTAACACCTACCAATGGCTCTACTCCCACCCCCACACCGTTCCAGTCAGAACAGACCAACTCCATAACATCTCTGATAAAAATTAAAACTGGGGAAATTTTTTTTCTTTATGGTTCCGTGGATTTTTTCCAAAGCCCAACCCGGAAAGTCGCCACCACCGGGACACCACCGCACTACGCTCTTTGGCTCCCGCACTGACTTTCTTTTTTATTTTTTTCCTGACCCCTTGGTTTTTTTTCAGCCAGATGCATGCCTTGCTTTACTTCTCTTTTTTTAGAGCGCAAACAAAAAGGTAGCCAAGGGACTGCTTATTTCAAATCTTCCTTGGTGCAAAGAGGTGTTTGGCTGTGAAGATGCCAGAACACACTGGCTCTGCTCCCCAGGGCCTCAGTTTCCCACTCAGAACAGACCTAGTCCTCCAGAGCTCTCTGCTACAGAGCAGACATGGGGAAAATAGCTCTGAGGAGGGTTTTCCTTGAGGCTCCCTGCCTTGCCGTCGAAGCCCTAACCCGGGTGCTTTGGGCCCTTGGCACTGTGGCCTCTCTTTCACTGACTTTCCAGGTATCACTTCCCACCCCTTTGTGATTTTTCAGCCAGATGCAGCCTTGCAGGGTCTCTTCCTTAGAGTCAAAAAAGGTAGCCAAGGGACTGCTTATTCAGTCTTCCCTGGTGCAAGAGGTGTTTTTGGCTGTGAAAGACGCCAGAACAATGGCTCTGCTCCCAGGGCCTCAGTTTCCCAGGCAGAACAGACCTAGTCTCCAGAGCTCTCTGCTACAGAGCAGACATGGGGAAAAAGCGCTGTGGAGGGTGCCTTCACGTTCCAGGGCACTGTCGAAGCCTTACCTGGGCTTTGGAGCCTAGGCACTGTGGCCTCTTTCACTGACTTTCCAGGTATCACTTCCCAGCCCCTTGTGATTTTCAGCCAGATGCAGCCTTGCAGGGTCTCTTCCTTAGAGTCAAAAAAGGTAGACCCAGGGACTGCTTATTCAGTCTTCTTCCCTGGTGCAAGAGGTGTTTGGCTGTGAAGACGCCAGAACAATGGCTCTGCTCCCAGGGCCTCAGTTTCCCAGTCAGAACAGACCTAGTCTCCAGAGCTCTCTGCTACAGAGCAGACATGGGGAAAAAGCTCTGTGGAGGGTGCCTTCACGGCTTCCTGGCACTGTCGAAGCCCTACCTGGGCTTTGGAGCCTAGGCACTGTGGCCTCTTTCACTGACTTTCCAGGTATCACTTCCCAGCCCCCTTGTGATTTTCCAGCCAGATGCAGCCTTGCAGGGTCTCTTCCTTAGAGTCAAAAAAGGTAGCCCAAGGGACTGCTTATTCAGTCTTCCCTGGTGCAAGAGGTGTTTGGCTGTGAAGACGCCCAGAACAATGGCTCTGCTCCCAGGGCCTCAGTTTCCCAGTCAGAACAGACCTAGTCTCCAGAGCTCTCTGCTACAGAGCAGACATGGGGAAATAGCTCTGTGGAGGGTGCCTTGAGGCTTCCCTGCCACTGGGGAAGCCCTACCTGGGTTTGGAGGCCTAGGCACTGTGGCCTCTTTCACTGACTTTCCAGGTATCACTTCCCAGCCCCTTGTGATTTTCAGCCAGATGCAGCCTTGCAGGGTCTCTTCCTTAGAGTCAAAAAAGGTAGCCCAAGGGACTGCTTATTCAGTCTTCCCTGGTGCAAGATGTGTTTGGCTGTGAAGACGCCAGAACAATGGCTCTGCTCCCAGGGCCTCAGTTTCCCAGTCAGAACAGACCTAGTCTCCAGAGCTCTCTGCTACAGAGCAGACATGGGGAAAAAGCGCTGTGGAGGGTTGCCTTCACGTTTCCAGGGCACTCTTCCTTAGAGTCAAAAAAGGTAGCCCAAGGGACTGCTTATTCAGTCTTCCCTGGTGCAAGAGGTGTTTGGCTGTGAAGACGCCAGAACAATGGCTCTGCTCCCAGGGCCTCAGTTTCCCGGTCAGGACAGACCTAGTCTCCAGAGCTCTCTGCTACAGAGCAGACATGGGGAAATAGCTCTGAGGAGGGTCCCTTGAGGCTCCCTGCCTTGGGGAAGCCCCACCCGGGGGCTGGAGCCTAGGCACTGTGGCCTCTTTCACTGACTTTCCAGGTATCACTTCCAGCCCCTTGTGATTTTCAGCCAGATGCAGCCTTGCAGGGTCCCTTCCTTAGAGTCAAAAAAGGGAACCCAAGGGACTCCTTATTCAGTCTTCCCTGGTGCAAGAGGTGTTTGGCTGTGAAGACGCCAGAACAATGGCTCTGCTCCCAGGGCCTCAGTTTCCCAGTCAGAACAGACCTAGTCTCCAGAGCTCTCTGCTACAGAGCAGACATGGGGAAAAAGCGCTGTGGAGGGAGCCTTCACGTTCCAGGGCACTGTCGAAGCCTTACCTGGGCTTTGGAGGCTAGGCACTGTGGCCTCTTTCACTGACTTTCCAGGTATCACTTCCCAGCCCCTTGTGATTTTCAGGCATATGCAGCCTTGCAGGCTCTCTTCCTTAGAGTCAAAAAAAGTAGCCCAAGGGACTGCTTATTCAGTCTTCCCTGGTGCAAGAGGTGTTTGGCTGTGAAGACGCCAGAACAATGGCTCTGCTCCCAGGGCCTCAGTTTCCCAGTCAGAACAGACCTAGTCTCCAGAGCTCTCTGCTACAGAGCAGACATGGGGAAAAAGCTCTGAGGAGGGTGCCTTCAGGTTCCAGGGCACTGTCGAAAGCCTTACCTGGGCTTTGGAGCCTAGGCACTGTGGCCTCTTTCACTGACTTTCCAGGTAACACTTCCCAGTCCCTTGTGATATTCAGCCAGATGCAGCCTTGCAGGGTCTCTTCCTTATAGTCAAAAAAGGTAGCCCAAGGGACTGCTTATTCAGTCTTCCCTGGTGCAAGAGGTGTTTGGCTGTGAAGACGCCAGAACAATGGCTCTGCTCCCAGGGCCTCAGTTTCCCAGTCAGAACAGACCTAGTCTCCAGAGCTCTCTGCTACAGAGCAGACATGGGGAAAAAGCGCTGTGGAGGGTTCCTTGACGTTCCCTGCCTTGTCGAAGCCTTACCCTGGGCTTTGGAGCCTAGGCACTGTGGCCTCTTTCACTGACTTTCCCAGGTATCACTTCCCAGCCCCTTGTGATTTTCAGCCAGATGCAGCCTTGCAGGGTCTCTTCCTTAGAGTCAAAAAAGGTAGCCCAAGGGACTGCTTATTCAGTCTTCCCTGGTGCAAGAGGTGTTTGGCTGTGAAGACGCCAGAACAATGGCTCTGCTCCCAGGGCCTCAGTTTCCCAGTCAGAACAGACCTAGTCTCCAGAGCTCTCTGCTACAGAGCAGACATGGGGAAAAAGCGCTGTGGAGGGTTCCTTCACGTTCCAGGGCACTGTCGAAGCCTTACCTGGGCTTTGGAGCCTAGGCACTGTGGCCTCTTTCACTGACTTTCCAGGTATAACTTCCCAGCCCCTTGTGATTTTCAGCCAGATGCAGCCTTGCAGGGTCTCTTCCTTAGAGTCAAAAAAGGTAGCCCAAGGGACTGCTTATTCAGTCTTCCCTGGTGCAAGAGGTGTTTGGCTGTGAAGACGCCAGAACAATGGCTCTGCTCCCAGGGCCTCAGTTTCCCAGTCAGAACAGACCTAGTCTCCAGAGCTCTCTGCTACAGAGCAGACATGGGGAAAAAGCGCTGTGGAGGGTGCCTTCACGTTCCAGGGCACTGTCGAAGCCTTACCTGGGCTTTGGAGCCCTAGGCACTGTGGCCTCTTTCACTGACTTTCCAGGTATCACTTCCCAGCCCCTTGTGATTTTCAGCCAGATGCAGCCTTGCAGGGTCTCTTCCTTAGAGTCAAAAAAGGTAGCCCAAGGGACTGCTTATTCAGGCTTCCCTGGTGCAAGAGGTGTGTTTGGCTGTGAAGACGCCAGAACAATGGCCACTGTGGCTCCAGAGCTTGAGATTCCCTGGCTTGGGGAAGCCCTACCCGTGTGGTGCGGCCTAGGCACTGTGGCTTCTTCCACTGACTTTCCACGTAGCACTTTACAGCCCCTTGTGATTTTCAGCCAAAGGCAGCCTGGCAGGGTCTCTTCTTAGAGTCATAAAAGATAGCCCAAGGGAGTGCTTATTCAACCTTCCCTGGTGCAAGAGGTGTTTGTCTGTTAAGTAGCCACAATAATGGGTCTGCTCCCAGGGCCTCAGATTCCCAGACAGAGCAGACCTAGTCTCCAGAGCTCTCTGCTACAGAGCACACATGTGGCAATAGAACTTAGGAGTGTTCCTTGAGGTTCCCTGGCTTGGGGAAGCCCTACTCGGTTGGTGGAGCCTAGGCAGTGGCTTCTTCCACTGACTTTCCAGGTAGCACTTTCCAGCCCCTTGTGATTTTCAGCCAAAGGCAGCCTGGCAGGGTCTCTTCTTAGAGTCATAAAAGGTAGCCCAAGGGAGTGCTTATTCAAGCTTCCCTGGTGCAAGAGGTGTTTGTCTGTTAAGAAGCCACAACAATGGGTCTGATCCCAGGGCCTCAGTTTCCCAGTCAGAACAGACCTAGTCTCCACAGCTCTCTGATACAGAGCACACATGGGGCAATAGCTCTGAGGAGTGTTCCTTGAGGTTCCCTGGCTCGGGGAAGTCCTACCCCGGCGCTGGCACCTAAGCACTGTGATCTCTTCCACTGACTTTCCAGGTAGCACTTTCCAGCCCCTTGTGATTTTCAGCAAAAAGGCAGCCTGGCAGTGTCTCTTCGTTGCAGTCATAAAAAGTAACCCAAGGGAGTGCTTATTCAGGCTTCCCTGGTGCAAGAGGTGTTTGTCTGTTAAGAAGGCAGAACAATGGGTCTGTTCCCAGTGTCTCAGTTTCCCAATCAGAAGAGACCTAATAGTCTCCAGAGCTCTCTGCTATGGAGCACACATGGGGCAATAACTCTGAGGAGTGTTACTTGATGTTCCCTGGCTTGGGGAAGCCCTACCCGGGCGGTGGGGCCTAGGCACTGTGGCCTCTTCCACTGACTTTCCAGGTAGCACTTTCCAGCCCCTTGTGATTTTCAGCCAAAGACAGCCTGGCAGGGTCTCTTCCTTAGAGTCATAAAAGGTAGACCAAGGGAGTGCTTATCCAATTTTCCTGGCGAAACAGGTATTTGCTCTTATGAATGGACAACAATAGATTTGCCTCCATGTCTCAGTTTCCTAGTCAGACCAAGCCTAGTATCCAGAGCTCTCCGCTACAGAGCACACATGGGGCATTAGCTCTGAGGAGGGTGCCTTGACGTTCACGGGCTTGGGGAAGCCCTACCGGGGTGGTGGGGCCTAGGCACAATGGCTCCTACCACTGACTTTCCAGCTAGCACTTTCCAGCCCCTTGTGCTTTTCAACCAAATGGAGCCTGGCAGGGTCTTTTCCTTAGAGTCATAAAAGATAGCCCAAGGGAGTGCTTATTCAGACTTCCCTGGTGCAAGAGGTGTTTGTCTGTTAAGTAGCCACAACAATGGGTCTGCTCCCAGCGCCTCAGTTTCCAAGTCAGAACAGACCTAGTCTCCAGAGCTCTCTGCTACAGAGCACACATGGGGCAATAGCTCTGAGGAGTGTTCCTTGAGGTTCCCCGGCTTGGGGTAGCCCTACCCGGGCGGTGGGGCCTAGGCACTGTGGGCTCTTCCACTGACTTTCCAGGTAGCACTTTCAAGCCCCTTGTGATTTTCAGCCAAAGGTAGCCTGGCAGATTCTCTTCCTTAGAGTCATACAAGGTAGCCCAAAGGAGTGCTTATTCAGGCTTCCCTGGTGTAAGAGGTGTTTGGCTGTTAAGAAGCCACAATAATGGGTCTGCTCCCAGGCCCTGAGTTTCCCAGTCAGAACAGACCTAGTATCTAGAGCTCTCTGCTACAGAGCACATATGGGGCAATAGCTCTGAGGAGTGTTCCTTGAGGTTCCCTGGCTTGGGGAAGCCCTATCGGGGCGGTGGGGCCTAGGCACTGTGTTCTCTTCCACTGACTTTCCTGGTAGAACTCTCCAGCCACTTCTGATTTTCAGCCAAAGGCAGCCTGGCAGGGTCTCTTCCTTAGAGTCATAAAAGGTAACCCAAGGGAGTGCTTATTCAAGCTTCCCTGGTTGAAGAAGTGTTTGTCTGTTAAGAAGCCACAGCAATGGGTCTGCTTCCAGGGCCTCAGTTTCCCAGTCAGAACAGCCTTAGTAATCTCCAGAGCTCTCTGCTACAGAGCACACATGGGGCATTAGCTCTGAGGAGGGTGCCTTGACGTTCACGGGCTTGGGGAAGCCCTACCGGGGCGGTGGGGCCTAGGCACAATGGCCCCTACCACTGACTTTCCAGCTAGCACTTTCCAGCCCCTTGTGCTTTTCAACCAAATGGAGCCTGGCAGGGTCTTTTCCTTATAGTCATAAAAGATAGCCCAAGGGAGTGCTTATTCAGACTTCCCTGGTGCAAAAGGTGTTTTTGTCTGTTAAGTAACCACAACAATGGGTCTGCCCCCAGCGCCTCAGTTTCCCAGTCAGAACAGACCTAGTCTCCAGAGGTCTCTGCTACAGAGCACACATGGGGCAATAGCTCTGAGGAGTGTTCCTTGAGGTTCCCCGGCTTGGGGAAGCCCTACCCGGGCGGTGGGGGGCTTAGGCACTGTGGCCTCTTCCACTGACTTTCCAGGTCGCACTTTCCAGCCCTTTGTGACTTTCAGCCAAAGGCAGCCTGGCTGGTTCTCTTCCTTAGACTCATAAAAGGTAGCCCAAAGGAGTGCTTATTCAGGCTTCCCTGCTGCAAGAGCTGTTTGTCTGTTAAGAAGCCATAGCAATGGGTCAGTTCCGAGGTCCTCAGTTTCCAGTCAGAACAGACCTAGTAGTATCCAGAGCCCTCTTCTACAGAGCACACCTGGGGCAATAGCTCTGAGGAGTGTTCCTTGAGGTTCCCCGGTTTGGGGAAGCCCTACCCGGGCGGTGGGGCCTAGGCACTGTGGCCTCTTCCACTGACTTTCCAGGTAGCACTTTCCAGCCCCTTGTGATTTTCAGCCAAAGGCAGCCTGGCAGGGTTTCTTCCTTAGAGTCATAAAAGGTAGCCCAAGGGAGTGCTTATTCAGGCCTCCCTGGTCCAAGAGGTGTTTGTCTGTTAAGAAGCCACAACAATGCGTCTGCTTCAGGGCCTGAGTTTCCCAGTCAGAACATACCTAGTCTCCAGAGCTCACTGTTACAGAGCACACATCGGTCAATAGCTATGAAGAGTGTGTTCCTTGAGGTTCCCTGTCTTGAGGAAGCCCTACACGGGCAGTAGGGCCTAGGCACTGTGGCCTCTTCCACGGACTTTCCAGGTAGTACTTTCCAGCCCCTTGTGATTTTCAGCTAAAGGCAGCCTGGCAGGGTCTCTTCCTTAGAGTCATAAAAGGTAGCCCAAGGGAGTGCTTATTCAGGCTTCCCTGGTACAAGAGGTGTTTGTCCGTTAAGAATCCACAGCAATTGGTCTGCTTCCAGGGACTCAGTTTCCTAGTCAGAACAGCCCTAGTAGTCTCCAGAGCTCTCTGCTACAGAGCACACACGGGGCAATAGCTCTGAGGAGTGTTCCTTGAGTTTGCCCGGCTTGGGGAATCCCTACCCGGGCGGTGGGGCCTAGGCACAGTGGCCTGTTCCACTGACTTTCCAGGTAGCACTTTCCAGCCCCTTGTGATTTTCAGCCAAAGGCAGCCTGGCAGGGACTGTTCCTTAGAGTCATAAAACGTAGCCCAAGGGAGGAGTGCTTATTCAGGCTTCCCTGGTACAAGAGGTGTTTGTCTGTTAAGAAGTCACAACAATGGGTCTGCTCCCAGGGCCTGAGTTTCCCCGTCAGAACAGACCTAGTCTCCAGAGCTCTCTGCTACAGAGCACACATGGGGCAATAGCTCTGAGGAGTGTTCCTTGAGGTTCCCTGGCTTGGGGAAGCCCTAACCGGGCGGTGGGGCCTAGGCACTGTGGCCTCTTCCACTGACTTTCCAGGTAGAACTTTCCAGGCCCTTGTGATTTTCAGCCAATTGCAGCCTGGCAGTGTCTCTTCCTTAGAATCATAAAAGGTAGCCCAAGGGAGTGCTTATTCAGGTTTCCCTGGTACAAGAGTTGTTTGTTAAGAAGCCACAACAATAGGTCTGCTCCCAGGCCCTCAGTTTTAGAGTCAGAACAGACCTAGTCTCCGGAGCTCTCTGCTATCGAGCACACACGCAGCAATTGCTCTGAGGAGGAGTGTTCCTTGAGGTTCCCTGGCTTGGGGAAGCCCTACCCGGGCGGTGGGGCCTAGGCACTGTGGCCTCTTCCACTGACTTTCCAGGTAGCACTTTCCAGCCGCTTGTGATTTTCAGTTAAAGGCAGCCTGGTAGGGTCTCTTCCTTAGAGTCATAAATGGTAGCCCAAGGAAGTGCTTACTCAGGCTCCCCTGGTGCAAGAGGTGTTTGTCTGTTAAGAAGCCACAACAATGGGTCTGCTCCCAGGGATTCAGTTTCCCAGTCAGAACATACCTAGTCTCCAGAGCTCACTGTTACAGAGCACACATGGGGCAATAGCTCTGAGGAGTGTTCCTTGAGGTTCACTGGCTTGGGGAAGCCCTACCCGGGTGGTAGGGCCTAGGCACTGTGGACTCTTCCACTGACTTTCCAGGTATCACTTCCCAGCCCCTTGTGATTTTCAGCCAGATGCAGCCTTGCAGGTTCTCTTCCTTAGAGTCAAAAAAGGTAGCCCAAGGGACTGCTTATTCAGTCTTCCCTGGTGCAAAGAGGTGTTTGGCTGTGAAGACGCCAGAACAATGGCTCTGCTCCCAGGGCCTCAGTTTCCCAGTCAGAACAGACCTAGTCTCCAGAGCTCTCTGCTACAGAGCAGACATGGGGAAAAAGCGCTGTGGAGGGTGCCTTCACGTTCCAGGGCACTGTCGAAGCCTTACCTGGGCTTTGGAGCCTAGGCACTGTGGCCTCTTTCACTGACTTTCCAGGTATCACTTCCCAGCCCCTTGTGATTTTCAGCCAGATGCAGCCTTGCAGGGTCTCTTCCTTAGAGTCAAAAAAGGTAGCCCAAGGGACTGCTTATTCAGGCTTCCCTGGTGCAAGAGGTGTTTGTTTGGCTGTGAAGACGCCAGAACAATGGCTCTGCTCCCAGGGTCTCAGTTTCCCAGTCAGAACAGACCTAGTCTCCAGAGCTCTCTGCTACAGAGCACACAGGGGGCAATAGCTCTGAGGAGTGTTCCTTGAGATTCCCTGGCTTGGGGAAGCCCTACCCGTGTGGTGTGGGCCTAGGCACTGTGGCTTCTTCCACTGACTTTCCACGTAGCACTTTACAGCCCCTTGTGATTTTCAGCCAAAGGCAGCCTGGCAGGGTCTCTTCTTAGAGTCATAAAAGGTAGCCCAAGGGAGTGCTTATTCAACCTTCCCTGGTGCAAGAGGTGTTTGTCTGTTAAGTAGCCACAACAATGGGTCTGCTCCCAGGGCCTCAGATTCCCAGACAGAACAGACCTAGTCTCCAGAGCTCTCTGCTACAGAGCACACATGGGGCAATAGAACTTAGGAGTGTTCCTTGAGGTTCCCTGGCTTGGGGAAGCCCTACTCGGTTGGTGGAGCCTAGGCACTGTGGCTTCTTCCACTGACTTTCCAGGTAGCACTTTCCAGCCCCTTGTGATTTTCAGCCAAAGGCAGCCTGGCAGGGTCTCTTCTTAGAGTCATAAAAGGTAGCCCAAGGGAGTGCTTATTCAAGCTTCCCTGGTGCAAGAGGTGTTTGTCTGTTAAGAAGCCACACAACAATGGGTCTGATCCCAGGGCCTCAGTTTCCAAGTCAGAACAGACCTAGTCTCCAGAGCTCTCTCTGCTACAGAGCACACATGGGGCAATAGCTCTGAGGAGTGTTCCTTGAGGTTCCCCGGCTTGGGGAAGCCCTACCCGGGCGGTGGGGCCTAGGGCACTGTGGCCTCTTCCACTGACTTTCCAGGTAGCACTTTCCAGCCCCTTGTGATTTTCAGCCAAAGGCAGCCTGGCAGGGTCTCTTCCTTAGAGTCATAAAAGGTAGCCCAAGGGAGTGCTTATTCAGGCTTCCCTGGTGCAAGAGGTGTTTGTCTGTTAAGAAGCCACAACAATGGGTCTGCTCCCAGGGCCTCAGTTTCCCAGTCAGAACAGACCTAGTCTCCAGAGCTCTCTGCTACAGAGCACACATGGGGCAATAGCTCTGAGGAGTGTTCCTTGAGGTTCCCTGGCTTGGGGAAGCCCTACCGGGTGGTGGGGCCTAGGCACTGTGGCTTCTTCCACTGACTTTCCAGGTAGCACTTTCCAGCCCCTTGTGATTTTCAGCCAAAAGGCAGCCTGGCAGGGTCTCTTCCTTAGAGTCATAAAAGGTAGCCCAAGGGAGTGCTTATTCAAGCTTCCCCTGGTGCAAGAGGTGTTTGTCTGTTAAGAAGCCACAACAATGGGTCTGCTCCCAGGGCCTCAGTTTCCCAGTCAGAACAGACCTAGTCTCCAGAGCTCTCTGCTACAGAGCACACATGGGGCAATAGCTCTGAGGAGTGTTCCTTGAGGTTCCCTGGCTTGGGGAAGCCCTACCCGGGCGGTGGGGCCTAGGCACTGTGGCCTCTTCCACTGACTTTCCAGGTAGCACTTTCCAGCCCCTTGTGATTTTCAGCCAAAGACAGCCTGGCAGGGTCTCTTCCTTAGAGTCATAAAAGGTAGCCCAAGGGAGTGCTTATCCAATTTCCCTGGCGAAACAGGTGTTTGCTGTTATGAATGGACAACAATAGGTTTGCCTCCCATGTCTCAGTTTCCTAGTCAGACCAAGCCTAGTATCCAGAGCTCTCTGCTACAGAGCACACATGGGGCATTAGCTCTGAGGAGGGTGCCTTGACGTTCACGGGCTTGGGGAAGCCCTACCGGGGCGGTGGGGCCTAGGCACAAAGGCCCCTACCACTGACTTTCCAGCTAGCACTTTCCAGCCCCTTGTGCTTTTCACCCAAATGGAGCCTGGCAGGGTCTCTTCCTTAGAGTCATAAAAGATAGCCCAAGGGAGTCCTTATTCAGACATCCCTGGTGCAAGAGGTGTTTGTCTGTTAAGTAGCCACAACAATGGGTCTGCTCCAGCGCCTCAGTTTCCCAGTCAGAACAGACCTAGTCTCCAGACCTCTCTGCTACAGAGCACACATGTGGCAATACATCTAAGAAGAGTTCCTTGAGGTTCCCTGGCTTGGGGAAGCCCTACTCGGGTGGTGGGGCCTAGGCACTGTGGCTTCTTCCACTGACTTTCCAGGTAGCACTTTCCAGCCCCTTGTGATTTTCAGCCAAAGGCAGCCTGGAAGGGTCTCTTCTTAGAGTCATAAAAGGTAGCCCAAGGGAGTGCTTATTCAAGCTTCCCTGGTGAAAGAGGTGTTTGTCTGTTAAGAAGCCACAACAATGGGTCTGATCCCAGGGCCTCAATTTCCCAGTCAGAACAGACCTAGTCTCCACAGCTCTCTGATACAGAGCACACATGGGGCAATAGCTCTGAGGAGTGTTCCTTGAGGTTCCCTGGCTTGGGGAAGCCCTACCCATGCGGTGGGGCCTAGGCACTGTGGCCTCTTCCACTGACTTTCCAGGTAGCACTTTCCAGCCCCTTGTGATTTTCAGCCAAAGAGCAGCCTGGCAGGGTCTCTTCCTTAGAGTCATAAAAGGTAGCCCAAGGGAGTGCTTATTCAAGCTTCCCTGGTGCAAGAGGTGTTTGTCTGTTAAGAAGCCACAACAATGGGTCTGCTCCCAGGGCCTCAGTTTCCCAGTCAGAACAGACTAGTAGTCTCCAGAGCTCTCTGCTACAGAGCACACATGGGGCAATAGCTCTGAGGAGTGTTCCTTGAGGTTCCCTGGCTTGGGGAAGCCCTACCCGGGGCGGTGGGGCCTAGGCACTGTGGCCTCTTCCACTGACTTTCCAGGTAGCACTTTCCAGCCCCTTGTGATTTTCAGCCAAAGGCAGCCTGGCAGGGTCTCTTCCTTAGAGTCATAAAAGGTAGCCCAAGGGAGTGCTTATTCAAGCTTCCCTGGTGCAAGAGGTGTTTGTCTGTTAAGTAGCCACAACAATGGGTCTGCTCCCAGGGCCTCAGTTTCCCAGTCAGAACAGACCTAGTCTCCAGAGCTCTCTGCTACAGAGCACACATGGGGCAATAGCTCTGAGGAGTGTTCCTTGAGGTTCCCTGGCTTGGGGAAGCCCTACCCGGGGCGGTGGGGCCTAGGCACTGTGGCCTCTTCCACTGACTTTCCAGGTAGCACTTTCCAGCCCCTTGTGATTTTCAGCCAAAGGCAGCCTGGCAGGGTCTCTTCCTTAGAGTCATAAAAAGTAAGCCCAAGGGAGTGCTTATTCAAAGCTTCCCTGGTGCAAGAGGTGTTTTTGTGTGTTAAGAAGCCACAACAATGGGTCTGCTCCAGGGCCTCAGTTTCCCAGTCAGAACAGACCTAGTAGTCTCCAGAGCTCTCTGCTACAGAGCACACATGGGGCAATAGCTCTGAGGAGTGTTCCTTGAGGTTCCCTGGCTTGGGGAAGCCCTACCCGGGCGGTGGGGCCTAGGCACTGTGGCCTCTTCCACTGACTTTCCAGGTAGCACTTTCCAGCCCCTTGTGATTTTCAGCCAAAGACAGCCTGGCAGGGTCTCTTCCTTAGAGTCATAAAAGGTAGCCCAAGGGAGTGCTTATTCAAGCTTCCCTGGTGCAAGAGGTGTTTGTCTGTTAAGAAGGCACAACAATGGGTCTGCTCCCAGGGCCTCAGTTTCCCAGTCAGAACAGACCTAGTATCTCCAGAGCTCTCTGCTACAGAGCACACATGGGGCAATAGCTCTGAGGAGTGTTCCTTGAGGTTCCCTGGCTTGGGGAAGCCCTACCCGGGCGGTGGGGCCTAGGCACTGTGGCCTCTTCCACTGACTTTCCAGGTAGCACTTTCCAGCCCCTTGTGATTTTCAGCCAAAGGCAGCCTGGCAGGGTCTCTTCCTTAGAGTCATAAAAGGTAACCCAAGGGAGTGCTTATTCAAGCTTCCCTGGTGCAAGAGTGTTTGTCTGTTAAGAAGCCACAACAATGGGTCTGCTCCCAGGGCCTCAGTTTCCCAGTCAGAACAGACCTAGTAATCTCCAGAGCTCTCTGCTACAGAGCACACATGGGGGCATTAGCTCTGAGGAGGGTTCCTTGAGGTTCCCTGGCTTGGGGAAGCCCTACCCGGGGCGGTGGGGCCTAGGCACTGTGGCCCTCTTTCCACTGACTTTCCAGGTAGCACTTTTCCAGCCCCCTTGTGATTTTCAGCCAAATTCAGCCTGGCAGGGTCTCTTCCTTAGAGTCATAAAAGTCAGAACAGACCTGTAGCCCAAGGGAGTGCTTATTCAGGCTTCCCTGGTGCAAGAGGTGTTTTGTAGCACTGTTGATTTTCAGCCAAAGAAGGGTCCAGAACAATGGGTCTGCTCCCAGGCCCTGGAGTTTCCCCAGTCAGAACAGACCTAGTATCCAGAGCTCTCTGCTACAGAGCACACATGGGGCAATAGCTCTGAGGAGTGTTCCTTGAGGTTCCCTGGCTTGGGGAAGCCCTATCGGGGCGGTGGGGCCTAGGCACTGTGGCCTCTTCCACTGACTTTCCTGGTAGAACTCTCCAGCCACTTTTGATTTTCAGCCAAAGGCAGCCTGGCAGGGTCTCTCTTCCTTAGAGTCATAAAAGGTAACCCAAGGGAGTGCTTATTCAAGCTTCCCTGGTGCAAGAAGTGTTTGTGTGTTAAGAAGCCACAACAATGGGTCTGCTTCCAGGGCCTCAGTTTCCCAGTCAGAACAGCCTTAGTAGTATCTCCAGAGCTCTCTGCTACAGAGCACACATGGGGCATTAGCTCTGAGGAGGGTGCCTTGACGTTCACGGGCTTGGGGAAGCCCTACCGGGGCGGTGGGGCCTAGGCACAATGGCCCCTACCACTGACTTTCCAGCTAGCACTTTCCAGCCCCTTGTGCTTTTCAACCAAATGGAGCCTGGCAGGGTCTTTTCCTTAGAGTCATAAAAGATAGCCCAAGGGAGTGCTTATTCAGACTTCCCTGGTGCAAAAGGTGTTTGTCTGTGTTAAGTAACCACAACAATGGGTCTGCCCCCAGCGCCTCAGTTTCCCAGTCAGAACAGACCTAGTCTCCAGAGCTCTCTGCTACAGAGCACACATGGGGCAATAGCTCTGAGGAGTGTTCCTTGAGGTTCCCCGGCTTGGGGAAGCCCTACCCGGGCGGTGGGGCCTAGGCACTGTGGCCTCTTCCACTGACTTTCCAGGTCGCACTTTCCAGCCCTTTGTGACTTTCAGCCAAAGGCAGCCTGGCTGGTTCTCTTCCTTAGACTCATAAAAGGTAGCCCAAAGGAGTGCTTATTCAGGCTTCCCTGCTGCAAGAGCTGTTTGTCTGTTAAGAAGCCATAGCAATGGGTCAGTTCCGAGGTCCTCAGTTTCCAGTCAGAACAGACCTAGTAGTATCCAGAGCTCTCTGCTACAGAGCACACATGGGGCAATAGCTCTGAGGAGTGTTCCTTGAGTTTCCCCGGCTTGGGGAAGCCCTACCCGGGCGGTGGGGCCTAGGCACTGTGGCCTCTTCCACTGACTTTCCAGGTAGCACTTTCCAGCCCCTTGTGATTTTCAGCCAAAGGCAGCCTGGCAGGGTTCTCTTTCCTTAGACTCATAAAAGGTAGCCCAAGGGAGTGCTTATTCAGGCTTCCCTGGTACAAGAGGTGTTTGTCTGTTAAGAAGTCACAACAATGGGTCTGCTCCCAGGGCCTGAGTTTCCCAGTCAGAACAGACCTAGTCTCCAGAGCTCTCTGCTACAGAGCACACATGGGGCAATAGCTCTGAGGAGTGTTCCTTGAGGTTCCCTGGCTTGGGGAAGCCCTAACCGGGCGGTGGGGCCTAGGCACTGTGGCCTCTTCCACTGACTTTCCAGGTAGAACTTTCCAGGCCCTTGTGATTTTCAGCCAATTGCAGCCTGGCAGTGTCTCTTCCTTAGAATCATAAAAGGTAGCCCAAGGGAGTGCTTATTCAGGTTTCCCTGGTACAAGAGTTGTTTGTTAAGAAGCCACAACAATAGGTCTGCTCCCAGGCCCTCAGTTTTAGAGTCAGAACAGACCTAGTCTCCGGAGCTCTCTGCTATCGAGCACACACGCAGCAATTGCTCTGAGGAGTGTTCCTTGAGGTTCCCTGGCTTGGGGAAGCCCTACCCGGGCGGTGGGGCCTAGGCACTGTGGCCTCTTCCACTGACTTTCCAGGTAGCACTTTCCAGCCGCTTCTGATTTTCAGTTAAAGGCAGCCTGGTAGGGTCTCTTCCTTAGAGTCATAAATGGTAGCCCAAGGAAGTGCTTACTCAGGCTCCCCAGGTGCAAGAGGTGTTTGTCTGTTAAGAAGCCACAACAATGGGTCTGCTCCCAGGGATTCAGTTTCCCAGTCAGAACATACCTAGTCTCCAGAGCTCACTGTTACAGAGCACACATGTGGCAATAGCTCTGAGGAGTGTTTTTGAGGTTCACTGGCTTGGGGAAGCCCTACCCGGGTGGTAGGGCCTAGGCACTGTGGACTCTTCCACTGACTTTCCAGGTATCACTTCCCAGCCCCTTGTGATTTTCAGCCAGATGCAGCCTTGCAGGTTCTCTTCCTTAGAGTCAAAAAAGGTAGCCCAAGGGACTGCTTATTCAGTCTTCCCTGGTGCAAGAGGTGTTTGGCTGTGAAGACGCCAGAACAATGGCTCTGCTCCCAGGGCCTCAGTTTCCCAGTCAGAACAGACCTAGTCTCCAGAGCTCTCTGCTACAGAGCAGACATGGGGAAAAAGCGCTGTGGAGGGTGCCTTCACGTTCCAGGGCACTGTCGAAGCCTTACCTGGGCTTTGGAGCCTAGGCACTGTGGCCTCTTTCACTGACTTTCCAGGTATCACTTCCCAGCCCCTTGTGATTTTCAGCCAGATGCAGCCTTGCAGGCTCTCTTCCTTAGAGTCAAAAAAGGAAGCCCAAGGGGGTGCTTATTAAGGCTTCCCTGGTACAAGTGGTTTTTGTCTGTTAAAAAGCCACAACAATGGGTCTGCTCCCAGGGCCTCAGTTTCCCCGTCAGAACAGACCTAGTCTCCAGAGCTCTCTGCTACAGAGCACACATGGGGCAATAGCTCTGAGGAGTGTTTCTTGAGGTTCCCTGGCTTGGTGAAGCCCTACCCGTGTGGTGCGACCTAGGCACTGTGGCTTCTTCCACTGACTTTCCACGTAGCACTTTACAGCCCCTTGTGATTTTCAGCCAAAGCAGCCTGGCAGGGTCTCTTCTTAGAGTCATAAAAGGTAGCCCAAGGGAGTGCTTATTCAACCTTCCCTGGTGCGTGCAAGAGGTGTTTGTCTGTTAAGAAGCCACAACAATGGGTCTGCTCCCAGGGCCTCAGTTTCCCAGTCAGAACAGACCTAGTAGTCTCCAGAGCTCTCTGCTACAGAGCAACACATGGGGCAATAGCTCTGAGGAGTGTTCCTTGAGGTTCCCTGGCTTGGGGAAGCCCTACCTGGGCGGTGGGGCCTAGGCACTGTGGCCTCTCTTCCACTGACTTTCCAGGTAGCACTTTCCAGCCCCTTGTGATTTTCAGCCAAAGGCAGCCTGGCAGGGTCTCTTCCTTAGAGTCATAAAAGGTAGCCCAAGGGAGTGCTTATTCAAGCTTCCCTGGTGCAAGAGGTGTTTGTCTGTTAAGAAGCCACAACAATGGGTTCTGCTCCCAGGGCCTCAGTTTCCCAGTCAGAACAGACCTAGTCTCCAGAGCTCTCTGCTACAGAGCACACATGGGGCAAATAGCTCTGAGGAGGGTTCCTTGAGGTTCCCTGGCTTGGGGGAAGCCCTACCCGGGCGGGTGGGGCCTAGGCACTGTGGCCTCTTCCACTGACTTTCCAGGTAGCACTTTCCAGCCCCTTGTGATTTTCAGCCAAAGGCAGCCTTGGCAGGGTCTCTTCCTTAGAGTCATAAAAGGTAGCCCAAGGGAGTGCTTATTCAGGCTTCCCTGGTGTGAAGAGGTGTTTGTACTGTTAAGAAGCCACAACAAATGCTCTGCTCCCAGGGCCTCAGTTTCCCCAGTCAGAACAGACCTAGTCTCCAGAGCTCTCTGCTACAGAGCACACATGGGGAAATAGCTCTGAGGAGTGTTCCTTGAGGTTCCCTGGCTTGGGGAAGCCCTACCCGTGGCGGCTGGGGCCTAGGCACTGTGGCCTCTTCCACTGACTTTCCAGGTAGCACTTTCCAGCCCCTTGTGATTTTTCAGCCAAAGGCAGCCTGTGCAGGGTCTCTTCCTTAGAGTCATAAAAGGTAGCCCAAGGGAGTGCTTATTCAGCTTCCCTGGTGCAAGAGGTGTTTGGTTGTTAAGAAGCCACAAACAATGGGTCTGCTCCCAGGGCCTCAGTTTTCCCAGTCAGAACAGACTGACCTAGTCTCCAGAGATCTCTGCCTTACACAGAGCACAACATGGGGCAAATAGCTCTGAGGAGTGTTCCTTGAGGTTCCCCTGACTTGGGGAAGCCCTAACCCGGGTGGATGTGGGGCCTAGGCACAGGTGGCCTTCTTTCCACTGACTTTCCAGGTAGCACTTTCCAGCCCCTTGTGATCTTTTCAGCCAAATGGCAGCCTGGCAGGGTCTCTTCCTTAGAGTCATAAAAAGAGTAGCCCAAGGGAGTGCTTATTCAGTCTTCCCTGGTGCAAGAGGTGTTTGTCTGTTAAGAAGCCACAACAATGGCTCTGCTCCGCAGGGCCTCAGTTTCCCAGTCAGAACAGACCTAGTCTCCAGAGCTCTCTGCTACAGAGCACACATGGGGAAATAGCTCTGAGGAGTGTTCCTTGAGGTTCCCTGGCTTGGGGAAAGCCCTACCCGGGTGCGGTGGGCCTAGGCACTGTGGCCTCTTCCATGACTTTCCAGGTTAGCACTTTCCCAGCCCCTTGTGATTTTTCAGCCACCAGGCAGCCTGGCAGGGTCTCTTCCTTAGAGTCATAAAAAGGTAGCCCAAGGGGAGTGCTTATTCAGGGATTGCTTTCCTGGTGCATGAGGTGTTTGTCTGTCTGTTAAGAAGCAGCACACAACAAAAGGGTTGCTCCCAGGGCCTCAGTTTCCCAGTCATGAACAGACCTAGTATCCAGAGCTCTCTGCTACCGAGAGCACACATGGGGCAAATAGCTCTGAGGAGTGTTCC